>JAJPUD010014603.1:27107-40240 GCA_023553655.1 Myrmecobius fasciatus
AGAAGAGAAGAGAAGAGAAGAGAAGAGAAGAGAAGAGAAGAGAAGAGGAAGAAGGAGGAGGAGAAGGAGGAGAAGGAGAAGGAGGAGGAGAGAAAAGAGAGAGAAGGGAAGAGAAGAGGGAGAAGGAGAAGAAGGAGGAGGAGGAGGAGGAGGAAGAGGAGAGAAAAGAAAGAGAAGGGAAGAGAAAGAGAAAGAGAGGAGAGGAGAGGAGGAGGAGGAAAAAAGGGAAAGGAGAGAGAAGGGAAAAGAAGAGAAGAGAAAGAGAGGAGAGAAAGAAAGAGAGAGAGGAGAGAAAAAAGGGGGGGTTATATTAAAGGGCAAATGGAAATCCCATTCCATTCCAAGAATTCCAATAGGGGGAAATAGAATGAGCACAGAGGGGGTATTAACTGCCATTGTCCATCTTTACAAGATGATTTTCGGGGATCTCTTTGCTTAGCTTTACTGAAGTACAAACACAAACACCATGGCCGTTCAGGTCCTGCTATACTGCCTTACACAGTGTGTGGGTAGATGCCAAAACATGTGTGGACATGCAACCCTTTTTTTTTTTTTCATGCAACCCTTTTTTGCAGAGACTTAATGTTCCCTGAGCTAACGAGGATTAACCTTGTGAACATATGGAGGAAGCTGGTGGTTCTACACATCCATCAGTTGTCCTTGGGGTTATTTTTACATCCCATGCTATAATTTCTCTTAATTACCGTAAAGCCCAGGGAAGTAAGTGCTCATTATTTGTAGTTTAATGCAGGAGGGTGAGCAACTGAATGCTCTCCCCCTTTCCCATCTATACTTCTAGGGGCCTGAAGTTCTGGACAGCATAGTAAACTAAGCTTCCTGGCCTCAGGGATAATGAGCCATGTGGACCTTATTGCCAAAACTGAGCTCCCACCCAGAACCACCTTAAAGTGCAAGAAAAATATTAACATCCTGGGTGATCGAAGACAGCATATTAGATCACATATCCATGTAATTTTAGCCATTAGAATTTGTCTGGGCAGAAAGATAGGGAAATATACTGTAGCCCTCCCCATCCCAACCTTCCATCTCTTGACTCTATATCTGGGTATAATCTATTTTCCAAGTCTGGGCTCCTTTGCCCCTCAACTTCTCACAATGTAGAGCTTCATTTAAAGTTCCGTTTAAGACTTCCTTCCCACAATAAGGCCTTTTCTGATTCCTCCAGGTACCAATGCCTCCCTGACCCAAATTACTTTGAATTTATTATTTATTCATCCTCTACATACAAAGAGGAGTGTGGAAGAGTAGACAGAGAGCTGCTCTTCAGGGTTCGAATCCTTTAGACACGTGTTATTTATGTGACTCTGATCAAGTTATTTTACCACTCAGTATCTCAGTCAATTCTCTAAGCTTATTAGTAAATACTTATATACACTGATAAAGAGTTCTTTCCTAGAAAGATAATCATATTGATGAAATAATAGATCCAGTCCAAATATAATCAGACATTAAAATATATATATATATATATGTACATACATATATACGTATGTATGTATATGTATGTGTGTATATATACATGTATAGAAAGAGAGGAACAATGAAAGAAAAAGAAAGGAAGATAGATGGATGGATGGTTGGGTAAAAGTAGAAATATTGGTCAAGAGATGATAAATGAAAGCATAGATCAGTGTGTGGGTGAATAGCTGCATAGATAGATGATTAGATAAGAGATGGAAAAACATAACAGGTAGATGGATGAATAAATGAGTGAGTGGATGGATGAATAGAGAGATAATAAAGAAAAATGACAGCAATTGACCTTTTAGGATCATAGTACCATAGATCTGGAACCCTAGGGAACCTGAGAGGCCATTGAACCCACTCCCCTTACTTTATGTTTGGGAGAATGAGATCGAATCACATGGTTATTAAGCTTCTGGGGTAGAATTTGAGCCTAGATCTTTTGGACTTGAAATCCAGCACTCTATCCACTATACTACACCCCTGGAGGAAGAACAAAGGAAAGACCAACTCCCCAAAGGCCAAACTGAGTTGACACTGAAAGAAATAATTTTGCCGAGACTCTGGGTCTGTAAATCTAGTAAGGAGACATCCACACAAATGGGACAACACTTTCCTGACATCCATAGCCAGGGGAAGCAGGCTCTCAGGGCAGCAGCACTAGGGAGATCATTAGGAAGAAACTGGAAATGGCTGTTAGGAAGGCCTTTACAGGGAGTAACAAAAGAAGATGTCTACATGTCAATGGTGGGTCATGTCAGGCACCGTCTAGGAGTCTATCTTGTGTTCATGCTCAATTAAGAAAGGTCATCCTGGACAAGGGAAGAGGAAGAGAAGGAGGAAGATAAAGGGGAGGAGGAGGAAGAGCAGCAGCTTCTGGAGATGTGAAAGCCCAGAAGGGAAAATAAAGGTAGCCATCGTGGCTTTGACAAAGACAAGGAGGTTGGGTAACCCTTGGGTCTGACCCAGATCATGTTTTTCTTGGAAACTGCACAAGATGGAATTTTTTCTGAACGGGGCCAGCTGGCCCTCACTTGGCAAGACTGAGATCAGTCTCAGCCTTCCAAAGTGGAATCACCGAAGTTATCTGAGGAACGCACGAATATGGTTTTAGACAAACCGAGATTCTATCATGGCCATAAATCCTCTGGTTGGTCTATGATAACCAAGCTTACCATAATTACCCAGAAAACCGTGGGTAGTTCACAAAGGAGAAGAAACTTTAACTTGACAACGTCACCACTCAAAGCTTAAATTGCATAATGGGCTGATGAATTTATCTTGTAAAGTAGAGCCTAATTAAATAATTACAAATCATGGAAAGAACGAAAATGGCAGATGGCAGAATGCAACCCTGACAATCCAGGGCACAATTCCCAATTACATTGTGATTTTTGGTCAAAGCTCTTAATTTCAGGCCCTGGGAACAATGTTAATTGCTTGAAAAGAATTTTGCAGGCCCCCATTCCCCAAGAATTTCTCTTCTATTCAGACTAATGTTGATCTCCCTTCAACTCCAAGGTTGACGATTGTGTGAATAATGGATGCATTTTCAATTTTCCATTGCAGGTAATTCTACAAGTGGTAACTCAGGTTCATTTCATACATGTCACCAGATCCAGGGAAAAGCCATGGCACAGAGGCATTATTTCCATCAGAACCGATGTCTGCACTGGCTTTTGGAACTGTCCCATATTCCCAGGGCAAGAACGAAGAGCAGCCAAGAGAACGAGTTGCCATCACTGGGGCATTAACCCAAGAATGTCATTGCACTGGCCCAGTCTGTCCCTGACCCTGATTCCTAAGCTTCTAGGAAATAAGACCCCTGATTTCCCTTCCCTTCACATCCTATTCTCGTGATTATATATATATATATATATATATATATATATATATATATATATATATACACACATATATATATGTATATATATATCCATTTTTGTATTAAATCTGTAATGTAGGAAATCATAGAATAGGGCATCTTTGAGACCCTCTTAGACCTCCCCCACTTCATTTGATACACCTCATTTTGAGGCAACCAGATAATGTAATGGATTGAGCACTAGGATTTTTAAAAGTGAGCAAATGCTGAATTTCAATATGTGACCTTAAACTTTTACTGTTTGACCTTGGATGAGAAAGTCACCTCATCTCGGTCTACCTCAGTTTCTTCTGTATAAAATGGGGATAATGAGAGCATCAATTCTGGCAGGATTGTTGGATCAAAGAGATCACATATTATGAACCTTTGAAAACCTTAAAGCACTACACAAGTGCTAGTTACTGTTATTATCTCGTTGGAAAGAGCCTCCATGACCAATATCCCCTCTGACCGACCCTGTGAAGAAGTGTGGGCAGTAGGAAAAGGCAAGGCTGTATCACCATTTATACCCCAAACAGGTTCCAGGACTCCCTGTAGAAAACATAGCTACCTGATTTTGAATTCTGGCTCAGATAATTACTAGTTGTATAAACCTGGGTAAATGGCTTAACCTCTCTATGTACGGCTCCTCACTGGCATGATGGAGATAATAATAGTATCTATGCCACAAAGTTGTGAGGGTCAAATGGCATTTTATATATACATACAGATAGATAGCTGAATTTACATAGATGTCTAGATCTGAATAATAATATATATCTGTATAAAGATATAGACATCTGTGTTCAGCTGTTTTCAGTCACATCTGATTGTGTGATCTTCTTTGGAATTTTCTTGGAAAAGATACTGGAGTGGTTTGCCATTTCCTTTTCTCATCCATTTTACAGATGAGGAAACTGAGGCAAGCACTGTTAAGTGACTTGCCCAGGGTCACACAGCTAGCATGTGTCTGAGACCAGATTCAAACTCAGGAAAATGAGTCTTCCTGACTTACTCTATTCACTAAGCTACTTAGCTGCCCCATCTGCTTCTTTATATTTATATATAAGTATATATAGAGATGTATATTGATCTGTATCTATATAGAAATATGATAGATATTTAACTATATCTATCCCCATATATGGGTGTTTTAGATAAAGCTAGACACATATAGAATACATGAGTGTTATACGTGTGTATATATATGCACACATATATATATGCTTAGCATAGTATCTGACACATATGTTATATGCACACACATATAAACACAGGGATACATGTGTGTATACATGCATCTGTAGGGAATACGTGTGCATGTACAATATACATATATAGACATGTATATGTGTATTGTACACACATTACATGCATATGTAAGCACAGGGACACATGTCTACACATCACATGCACATACTACACATTACATACATGCACACATAGGTATGGGGTATATGTGTAGACACACATATTACATGTATATGCATAAGGCATAGGGATAAGTGTGTAGACACACATATACTACTTATATACACATATTTCTATGTAGGCATAGAAATGTGTGTATATATACTTGTGTGTGTATACACAAACACACAGAGTATTTCACTAACCTTTAGGCACTATATCAATGCTAGTTATTCGTATGCCACATGCACACACTGAAGCCTAGAAGGATGAAATTACTTGACATTAAGGAGCAGAGCAGAATTCGAATCCGGGTCCCTGAGGGTGCTTACTGAGTGTTATCCTTCTCCCTCATGGGGGGAGGGGAAGCCGGGAGAATGGGGCTGGAAGTGGGGGAGGGGAGTAAAACCATCCCGGATTCTCCCTTCTCTGGGTCAGGGAGGGGGGCCCATACCCATTGCCCCATAACTGCCCACTGCTTCCACCAGTTTGGGGGGTGAGAGGGGGCTGGCTCGCCATCCTACACCCCTCCCTCATGACCCAACGTGCCTTCAGGCAGATCTGAAAGGCTCCTGGGCCTCATTTCCCTCAGAGGGCATTTCCCCGGAAGGACACGCGGGAGGATCCAAAGGGAAGACCCCGGGCCTTTCCTCACACACCCTGGGAGGTTTAGCAGCCCTTTCAGGGCCGAGATGTGGGGCAGGGCGTGCCAGCAGGCCTCGGCTGCTCCCCGGAGGGTGACCCCGGTGGGCTGTGGAGGCAGGGTGCTGCTTGGTAGGCCGGCATGCTCCGAGCCAGGGGTTAGAGGATCTCAAATGTGCAATGTTTGTGCCGGTGCCCGGTTCAGGGGGATGCCGGGAGTCCGTATCACAAGGAAAACCTGGACACCTTTCGGGAAAAGCTCCTTTTATCACCTCTCCTCTGCCACAGGGGTGTGGAGGGGGTCACTTCGGGGAGTCAGATGTGTGTCCCCCACCCTACGTCACTGCAGCGCGAGGGGAGTCCGGAGGCTCGGGGCATCCCCCCTTCTGGGACGTGGGCGGTCCATCTCGGCTGCATCCGGAGGGACGCTTTGGGGGGCAGGGGTGCTCTGGGCTGGGGGCTCTGGAGGGTTGCCCGTGTGGAAGCCTCACCAGCAAACCAGATGACTTGGAGAGGAGCCAAGGGATCAAGGAGCTCAGGGAGCCATCCATGGCCCAAGCCACACATGTGGCCCAACTGCAGCAAAGCATGCTGGGACCTGGGACACCTCCTGCTGAGCTGGAGCCCAGCTCGCAGCCCTCGGGCCCTTCTCTGCGTCGCCCCCAAGAGCTCCCTTCCAGCCCCAAATGGGTGATCCCGGATCTTGTACTTAATTCAATCGGCAAAACATTTATTAGGCGCCTACTACATACTAGGGACTGTGCTGGGTACTGGGGATACAAATTAAAATGCAATATAGCTTTAGCCGCCAAGAAGATGCAGAGAAGAAAATACAAATTATATACAAAGTAACAATTTTGATGGGTGAGCAAAACGGATCAGGAAAGGGACTGTGTAAGAGGAGGGAGCATCTGAACTGGGGTGGGTTTTTTTATAGGATATTTTCTTTTACATCATGAATTTAACAATCATTAACAACGATATTTTTAATATACAAAAAGGAGGGTGAAATATGAACCTATAGATTTTTTATCACATATCATTTGAATTTTTTTTTAACTTTTTTCTTATATTATTTGAAGTTTTAAAACTGCTTATTAAATTTAGGGAGCTAGGGCTTCCAAGGTGCAAAGATCTAAATCAGAGAGTACTCCAGGATTGGGGAGTATAGGGAACAGCCTATTAAAGGCACAGAGAAGAAAGATGGAAGATCTGCTTTAGGGAACCAAGTGGCTATGGTGACCAGAATATATTCCACAAAGAGATAATAGGGACCTTTAGTTCCAAACCCTTTATTTTACAGATGAAGAAACTGAAGTTTAGAAAAAGTAAATAATTTGTACCAGGACATACAGAGAGGAAGGGACAGAGCCAGTATTTGAATCCCTACTTGGGAACTATATATCAGCATGCTTCCTTCCCAAAGTCCCCTCCTCCCCATAATTTATTTATTTATTATATTACTTCTAGTTAACATTTTATTTCTATTATTTATTTATTTTAAAAACTTATTTAATATTTTCCCCAGTTACATGTAAAATATATTTTTAAGCATTTGTTTTGAAAACTTTGAGTTCCAGATTCTCTCCCTTCCTCCTCATCCTCTTCCCACTGAGAAGACACATGCAAAATCATGTAAAACATTTCCACAAAAGCCATGATGGAAAAGAAAACATAGATCTCCCTTCCCCTCAAAAAAAAAAAAAAAACCCAACCGTTAAGAAAAATGAAGTTTAAAAAAAAAGTACGTTTCAGTCTGTATTCAGACACAATCAGTTCTTTCTCTGGATATGTTTAGTATTTTTCATCATTAGTCCTTCAGAGTAGTCAGGGATCAATGTATTACTGAGAATAGCAAAGTCACTCACAGCTGATCATCCCACAACAGTGCCATTACTTTGTACACATTATGTTTCACTTTGCTTGACTTCATGGAGGACCTTCCAGGTTTTTCTCAGAGCATTTTACTCATCGTTTCCCACAGAACAATAATATTCCATCATATATATAACACATCACAATTTATTCAGCCATTCCCCAGTTGATGGGCATCCCCCCAGTTTGCCACAAGAAAAGAGCTGCTATAAGTATTTTTGTACATACAAATCCTTTTCCTTTTAAAAAAAATCTCTTTAGGGATTTATGTCTAATAGTGGTATTGTTAGGTCAAAGGATATATATGATTTCATAGCCCTTTGGGCATAGTTCATATCTTTTGATCATTTATCAATTGGGGAATGGCTTTTTTTATTTTGTAAAATAAATGTGACTCAGTTCCCTATAGATTTGAGAAATAAGGCCAAAGAATGATTTATATGGAACAAGGGTAGTCCTTTTTAAATGGCTTTCCCCATTTACAAGAGTACAGTAATAAATACACAGGGAAGCTTTTAAATGTGTTTCCACATTGAAGGCATCTTAATTATAACTATTCACTGCAGTCCCCTGACATGACAAGAAAACTACAGGATTCACCTCTGGAAAGAACCGATACCCTCAACATTCCATCAACAACTTAAATGGGAAAAGAATTTTCTGCCCTGATGCCCATTAGGGACATACAATAGAATAACTCTGCAGTCTATTTTCTAGAAGCCGAGGATTTAGATTAGCCATGCAGCTCCCAACATCAAAGATCTAATATTTCTTTTTTTTTAAAGGACACTTTTTTATTTAGTGAGCATAGAGTGAAAGGACAGAAATAATTGGCTTTGAATGGTATAGGAAGAAGGAAAGTATGATAGGACTTATTTTGTCATTATAGAGTCATGCTGAAGGTTATAACTAGCTATGTTCTTGCTCTCTGTGGACTAGGTAAAAGGGAGACTTGGCTATTTTCTCTTTTACTACTGGGAAACTCCAACTCCAAATACTATCTGGATATTATTTCCGCACACATGAAATCATAAAATTATAGATTTAGAGTAAGAAGAGATCTTAAGAGGTGATTTAGTCCAACCAACTTATTTTACATAAAGGGAAACTGAGGCCCAACTTAATAACTTGTCTGAGAAGTAGTAAGGGACCACACCTAGAATACAATTCTTCAGGCTCCAAATTCGTTATTTGTTCTATTGCCCATCATCTCTAAGAGGTACTATGTAAAATTAAAAAGTGCTATATGGATTAATTTTAAAGGAAGCCAAGGAGAGGTGGCTATGATCTCAGCAAATGGGAAGTAAATTGCACATACATCTGCTCTACTCATTTACTGGCGCCTATGACCCAGAATACTCTTTGAACAATTTATGAGGAGTATAATGTCAGGCAGTGGCTGGGTATTAGATACTGGTAGCCAAGTGTCCATCTACATTCACCTAGAACTCAGCCTCATTTCTGATGGGGGAGGATAGGGTAGGAGGGAAGGAAAAGGGAGGGAAGGGGGAAGGGGGGACCTTTAACCAGATATAGTCAACTTCTTACTAGCTAAGGTGATACCCTTGTCTGTAGTATCTTTCTCATAAGAGAAATAAGTGAGTAAAAATCAACCAAAAATATTAATTGAGCATTTATTATTCATCCAGCCACATGAAGGGTGTGTAATGGAGAGAGCTGAATTTGGAATTGTCTGCTATTTACTGGCCATGTGAATTTAGGAGAGTTAATTTCCCTCAGTTTCATGTGTAAAAATTGGGCTAAATCTTTAAGATCTCTTTCCATCTTTAAGTTTTGTGGTCTTATGACATGATTTTTGCCTTCAAGGAGCTTAATGAGCTAATTGAGGAAGGGGCTAATATATGACAAGAGCTAATGATGCAAATTGGACTGTAATGAGGTACACAATGGCAAAATCTTAGCATGTAGAAGTCAAGAAGAGGAGATTAGTGAGGTCTTAAATAGTCATGAAAGGGTTTTTGGAGGAAATGTAAATTGAAAGGTGGGTAGAATTTGATAGATGGACAGATAAGGAGAAGTTATGAACAAATAAAACCAGAGGTCCCTGTCTAATAAATCTAATAAAACTGTATTCTAGTGTTGCCCACAAAGGTATAACATGAACAAGGAATGTTGTGGGAGAATCACAGAATCTCAGAAATTACCCAATCAAGTCTACACCCAATAGTCATCCTCTTTACGTTCTAAAAATGAGGTTATCTAGCATCTGTTTAAAGAATTGTTCTAATTTTGAGAATGATTTTCCCGATACAAAGTCTAAGTCTATCACTGTATAAATTGTACTCCCATCCCCCTTCTTGCTCTCTGGAGCCAAGCAGAATAAATCTAATCTCTTCCACAGGACAGCCCTTCAGATCTTCAAAGATGGCTATCACAGGGGCCCTAAGTCTTCTCTTCTCTAGATGCAATGTCCCAGAGCAGAGTGGACTCTGCTTACTGTCCTCATGAGCAGAAGTGACTTGTAAGAATCTTTTCTTCTACTGAAAATGTCAAGAAATCAGGTTTTTAGGGTAGAGAAGGATTATTGTTCCTATATATAATTTTATACACAGGACACTTTCCTTAGGCAAAGCCTGCTCTAGAAAGAAGGCAATGGGCTAAGATAACCATAACATTCTATATCTGCTATAAAGGGTCAGTGAATAGAAAAAAATCCTGTTACTTAACCCTTAGTTAGAAAGGTTAAATTTCTGCCTGTAGACAATATGGTTTGGTGGAAAGGCCCTGAGCCAGGTTATCTATTTCCAGCTGGGACTTGATATCCTCATCTATAAAATGGGGATAGGGTCTATACTTGCCATCCAATTTATTCATAGAATCAGAAGAGATAATGAGTGTGAAAGCTTTTTTTTTAATGAGATAAAAACAATTATAATATAATGGCCAAAATTCATTAGTTGTCTGGGAAGATATTTTGAGTGCTGGGTCTGGAGTCTGAGCTCAAATCACACTTATTACTTGTGTGATCCTGGGCATGTCACTTCACCCTGTTTGCCTCAGTTCCCTCACCTGTAACATGAGTTGGGGAAGGCATTGGCAAACTACTCCAGCATTGTTGCCAAGAAAACCCCAAATGGGGTCACAGAGAGTTGGATATGACTGAAAAATGACTTAACAATAAGACCCTCATACCAAATGACTTCTCTTTGAGAGTCAGAATATCAATGGGGAATAAGTCAGTGCAGAGTAGTCAAGGAAGCACTAAATCTTAGGGAACTTAAGCGATCTTGGGGTCACCCAGCTAGCAAGTGCTAGAGAGAATTTGAATCTAGGTTTTCTGGAATCTAGCAGGATCCATAGCCAGATTAAAATGTAACTGAGAAATGTTTAACAAAATGAATCAAAATACAACATAAAAAGTTAATTTGTGGTTTTCTGAGTCAATATGTGGCTCACAGAGAGCAATTTCTATATGAGTTTGACACCATCCCAGCTAAAGCCAAGATTCTAGCTACTGAGCTACTCTGCCGTTTCAAATGTGCAACATGCTTTCCTTAAAGGGCCATTTGTGAAGATTGGCTATTGTTATTGTTATCGTTGCTGTCTGAAAGGGACAAAACATTCCACCAATGTAAAGCATTACTGTTGAAGAGCGGCCTTCCCTTACATACAGAACATTCACGGGCAGGGATTTCATAGGGAAAGTTATTCAGTCTTGTGGCCGTGCAAGACCTAGCAGTGTAGACTCCCCTGTCAAGTAGAGTCACTAATTATTCATCAGGGGCTTTGTATGCACCAGGCACTGTGCTACGTACCAGGAATTTTAAAAAAGGCAAAAAATGGGGTTCTGGCCCTTAAAGAACCCTCTTGGGAAATGTGTTCACAGAAATGTCAAGTAAGAGTTGGAAGGGCCTTCAGCGGCGATGGAGGCCAATTTATAGCTGAGAGAGGTGTGCTTGTGGGCCTGGACAGCTGGTCTATTGTAAGGGAAAGAACTGGTCTCATGGCTGAGGCTTGGCAAAGGGTGGAGCCAGGAATGGAAGCCATGACACTCAAACTCTTGATTTTCTTGTCTATGAGATGGTAATAATATTCCTACTACTTAGCTCAGAGTTTTGCCAATCTCAAACTACTCTAGAAATCTATGCCCAATCTCTGTCCATTCTGCCTTCTCTAGGGCTAGGAATGATAAAGGAAGGAAAGAAAGAAGGAAGGAAGGAAGGAAGGAAGGAAGGAAGGAAGGAAGGAAGGAAGGAAGAAAGGAAGGAAGGAAGGAAGGAAGGAAGGAAGGAAGGAAGGAAGGAAGGAAGGAAGGAAGGAAGGAAGGAAGGAAGGAAGGGAAAAAAGAAAGAATGAGAAATGAAGGAAGGAAAGAAGAGAAGGTAGGAGGAAAAAGAGTGGGAGGGAGGAAAGAGGAGAAAGAAAGAAAGGGAAAAAGGAAAGAGAGGGAGAGAGAGAGAAAGGGAGAGAGAGAGAGAGAGAGAAAGGAAGAAAGATTACCACAGATCAATTTAAAAAAATCTGACTTGAGATCATAGGATTATATCTCATAGGATCATATGTCAATTGATGAACATTTGTTGAATGCTTACTGTGTACCAGACACTTGACTAAATGATGGGGTTACAAAGAAAAAGCAGAAATGATCTCTGCCCTCAGACTTGGTATCTGGTTAAACTTCCTTGCATTAGAGTTATCCAAAAGTGAATTGGGCTGCCTCTGGGAGATAATGAGACCTCATTATCTCCTGCAAGTTGTTTCAAAGAATGGGTGACCATCTGTTGGGTATGTTGTAGAAGGGATTCTTGCTGGCATGAGGTCTGGACCAACTAGCCAATGAGATACCTTGTATCTCTGAAATCCTGAAATAAATCAAAATAGCACTGTGAAGAAAACATTGCAAATAACTTGAAATTCTCAACCAGGCAGCTCCTGCTGGAGCCACTTTTGTAACAATGACATCAGCACAAAGGGCTGCCCGATCAACATGACCAAGTAAGCGATTATGGCAAGCAAGTCCCCCAACTTTCAAAGGTTTCATTTGTAGACAAGAAAAATTCTGGGGGCAGCTAGGTGGTGCAGTGGATAGAGCATCAGCCCTGAAGTCAGGAGGACCTGAGTTCAAATCTGGTCTCAGACACTTAACATTCCCTAGCTGTGTGACCCTGGGCAAGTCACTTAACCCCAATTGCCTCAGCAAAAAGCAAAAAAAAAAAAATTCTGGAGATCAGGAAACGCAGAGTAAGCTCTTGAATAGTGCCATGCCTTCTACCAGAAGACCACTGTTCGTTAGTCGATATTAGATGCTGGCAGGGTATTCTTACAATTATTAGGACCAGCCTACCATTTGCTCAGCAGATTATTCTTTAAGCAAGCCTCTTTTAGCATCAGAATATGAATGAATGATGGAATCTGTATAAGAAGTCAACAGTGAAGCACTATAGATAAATGAATCGAGAAAAGGGTTTCGTGTGATGATACCTCAGCTTTTATTTTTTTCATTTGAAAGCAAAAGGAGAAGACAGAACACATGAAAATATAGCAATGTGTCTGAAATCCTATAGGAGCCAGAGAGAGATAGAAAATTGACTTTATTGGACCAGGATGCAATATAACATGAATGAGACATGAGATTTCATAAAGGATTACTGCAAGATGATGGGCCTCCCATGACCTTAGTTTGCCTCCTAGTGGTTCTGTGAAGTTGGATACTTTCCAAATAATGTACAGAAAACAAAACAAGTTAGGATCCATGTGAAGCTCTCCATATTGCAACTACTGTCTTCAAGAAGGAACAAAAAGGAAAAAAATACAGAGAATAAAATAATGACATTATAGCCCCTAATCCCTTGGGAAGGGGGTACAGTGGAATAAAGAAGCAAAGAAACTTTTTTTT
>JAJPUD010014604.1:8166-40240 GCA_023553655.1 Myrmecobius fasciatus
ATGACAGGTAATCTAATACATGCTAGATAGGATAAATTATATGAGAAATACAGTACATGTATACATATCTATACAGTTATCTTACTGCACAAGAAACATCAGATCTAGAAAGAGAAGAAGAAAAAAAACAACCTAAGAAGGAAAACAGAATGCATGGAAATATTCACAGAAAGCGTTAAAATGCTGTGTTGTGGTTCACTCTCAGTTCCCACAGGCCTCTCTCTGGATGTATATGACTATCTTCATCGCAGAACAACTGGTTTGAATCACATCATTGTTGAAGAGAACCATGTCCATCAAAATTAATCAGTTGATGGATTTTTTAACTGGATCTAGAATTTCATTGGCATAAGAAACATCTTTAGTCAAAGGGAGAGCTATCTGGAAGGGAGAGAATTGACTAGAATAATGAGTGATTAAGTGACTTCCCCATGGTCACACAGTCAGTATGTGTCAGAGATGAAACTTCAACGAAGGTCTTCCTGACTCTGAAATTATCTCTTTCCTGCCATCCCCCCCCCCACAAATTTCACAAATATTTAAGTCAAAATGTATGTCTGTTTTACACTCTTCATCAGCAATCATTAGAAAATTAATAATTAGACAATATAATTCCATAGTTGCTAAGCAGACACTGTAAACAGAGGGTGGTGTTGGGTTCTGTGAAAGTTACATGGCATCCCTACTTTCTCTCACCTTTTTTGGGGGGGGAAGCATTAAGATTAAGTGACTTGTGTAGGATCACATAGCTAGTAAATCTTTGAATCCAAATTTGAACTCAGGTCCTTCCGATTCCAGGCTCAAACTCTATCTACCATGCCATCTAGAGACTCCTAGCATCCCAATTCTCATTGAGCTTACAGTCTAACAAGGACATTATTTGAGAATTTCCCAACCTGGAGTCCAGAAGAATCCAGGGATAATCTTATTCATCTGCTGAGTCTACAGATTGGATCAACAATTTCAGGAATTAGCTGAAAAAGGAAATTATTTATTCAAAGCTAAGTTGAGGGGCCAGTAGTTGGGATGGAATCCCCAAACAAGAAGAGTTTTAGTTTTTAGTAGACCTTATACATTAAGATTTATCACCATAACAAAGATTACATAGCCAATAGGCAGCATACTGCAATAAAAAGAAACCAATCACAATTTCTTTTTTTTTTTAAATTAAAGCTTTTTATTTGTATAACATATGTATGGGTAGTTTCTCAGTATTGATCTTTACAAAGCTTTCCGTTCCAAATTTTACCCCCAGTTCCCACCCCTCCCCTAGATGGCAGGAAATCCTCTACATGTTAATAATGATAAAATACTTGACAAGTTGTTGTGCAAGAAAAATCCTATCTACAAGAAAAAAAATCAGAGAAAGAAACCACACTGTAAGCAAACATCAATAAAGAGCATGAAAATGTTATGTTGTAGTCCACATTTCATATCCCTCTCTCTGGGTGTATATGGTTTTCTTCAGTGAACAGTTGGAAGTGGTTTGAAACATTTCATTGTTGGAGAGAGCCATGTCCATCAGAGTTAATCATCATATAGTCTTGTTGTTGCTGTGTATAATGATCTCCTGGTTCTGTTCGTTTCACTCAGCATCAGTTCATGCAAGTCCCTCCAGGCCTCTCTGAAATCGTCCTGCTGGTCATTTCTTACAGAACAATAATATTCCATAACATTCATATACCATAATTTGTTCAGCCACTCTCCAATTGATGGGCATCCATTCAGTTTCCAGTTTCTAGCCACTACAAAAGGGGCTGCCACAAACATTCTTGCACATGCCAATCACAGTTTCTAATAAGGATATCCATATTAAAGTACTCTAAAGGACTCTTCTTGGACCCTGGAGTCCTTTGTATTCTTCTCTGACCATTTTCTTTCCCTCCCAATTCCAATCCCATAATTCAATACAACAAAATCTACTCAGGGGATAGAACACTGAAACTACAGTCAGGAAGGCCTAATTTCAAATGTGAATTTCCCTCAAGTTTCTTTGAGTCTCACCAAGTGTAGATTACTCAATCTGTGTTCATCAAGATTTTCAACTCAGTAACATTTTGACAGCTTATTTTCATTATATTTATATAACTATAAATAATATTTATTATATATTAATACATGTATGTATTAAATACATAGCATTGATAAATATTCAAACTGCTACTTGTTGTACTTGTTTCAAATCAAATGCCGTCCAATTGAACCACTACCCGAAACAGGGGTCTATCTAGCCACAGGATGGAAACAACATTGAGGGTGGTGTCGAAACCTTCTATAGCTGCAGATCTATTCTCTATTACCTTCCAATTTCTAAAATCCCAAGCCATGGAAACAAGACTGAGGTGATAGCATGGGATCCTGAGGGTTCCTCAATTAGAGGATGCATTTATGAACTTGATGAAGGTTTCCAAGGTTGATGACAGAGGTGGAGATCAAAATCTGTATGTCTGTTTCTCAGGGACTAGATAGATTATGGTGCCGATTCCTGGGCCTGGAAGTAAAGCTTTTTAAACATAGTTACCATAAGTGAAATAAAGCTCAGGAGTGTGTATGTGAAGGATAGAGCAAGTCTATTATCAGAATAGTAGGTCCAAGTGGAATTTGATGATTATCGTTTTTTCCTATGTATCATCAGAGTACCTGTCTCAAAATACCAAGGGAATCAATTTTCAGATTTTTTCCATGAACTTGGCTCTTTTCAACAATGAAGTGATTCAAGGTAGCTCCCATAGACTTACAATGGAAAGAGCCATCTGCATCCAGAGGGAGAGAACTATGGGGACTGAATGTGGATCATAGCATAGTATTTTCACCTTTGTTGTTGCTATCTGTTTCTTTTTTTTCTTTCTCATTTTTTTTCTCTTTTGATATGATTTTTTCTTGTGTAGCATGATGAATATGGAGAATTGCACATTTAACCTATATCAGATTGCTTGCTATCTTGGAGAGGGGTGGAGGGGAGAGAGGAAGAAAAATTTGGAACACAAGGTTTTACAAAAGTGAATATTGAAAACCATCTTTGCATGTATTTGGAAAAATAAAATAAATTAAAAAAATTTTCTACAAACGAGTCAAATGGTGCAAAGGAATATCATTATAGTCAATATAATTTCAAACATCTGATTTGTAAGTGTAAAGTTGACAAAAGATCCTTCACTAGGGCAACTTGCCATATTAAAGTTTGCATGGACAATCTCCTTTCAAACTGTTACATTTAAAGTGTCATCATGATAGTTATTTGTTTCATTTTGCTAGCTGACAGAAGTATAATTGAAGGGAAAGATGGTGGAGTTGGAGTATCTTTTTTTCTCCAGAATGTCATTGGATAGATTTTCCCACATTTTAGGTTTCCTTTGTTATTCAATCCAGGATCTACTTCTCATAGACCATCATCAGTGTCCAACCACATGGTCTGGGCACATGTCTTTTCTGGGACATGACCCAAGTATAGTATTTCATTGTCATTTTGGTTACACAATGGATACTGACCTCGGTGTTGTATTCAATATTGTGGTTGTCCTGCAACTTGATTAGTATAAAAGGAATAGATTATATGTACTTTGTATTTCTTTCCTTTCCCACATTTAAGGGAGAGGGCCTAGCCCATATATTTTCACAGATATAGGTATTTATGATAGGAGGAAGAATAACACATTCTACATATAAATTCATTGGTCTAGTAAGATAATTGTGCTAGCACAGGGATCAGGAGAGCCTTATTTTCAGTGTTGTTATTCATTCTTCATTTTCAAAGAGAACTAAGGACATCATGAGGGTCTATCTTGACTTGTGTGTGAATAAGATTAGGTGAGGCAGAGTTGTACAAACTCATCAGTCTCACTCTCTTCCAGAGTCATCAAGTCCAGTAGCAAGAAAAAAGTTAAAAGATAGTGGAGAGGGCCCCGGATGCAATAGATGAAAAAGCTACAGAGGACTTGCAGTGGTGGATTTTGATACAGACTTGGTCTCTGGGTCAGATACTGGGAGAAGGTTCTGTTTTGGTTCCAATCCAGGCATCCTGTGCTTTCACTCCCAATCCCTTGAAGTTTTGCATCTCTATTACCATTTCTCTCCCCCCTTATGTAGAGCCAAACTCTTCCTTGCTGCAGTTTATTAGCTGTTTAACCTTAGACTAGTTAGTTCTCTGGGACTCAATTTGCTTCTATTGAAAAATGATGATATTAGGTCCCTATAATTTTAACATTCTATGAGTGTATGATCCTGAGGTTCCATGCCAAGGCTGTTTGATTTTCAATCCAAAATTTTCCCAAGAACCACTCTCTTTCCCAAAGGCACTCTCATTTCTCTTTTCTGGGGACAGAGTTATTAGATGAGTGCAATAGATCAGGAGAATACTGTGGATATAATTTACCTAGATTTCATCATTTGACAGAATTTCTTATGCTGTTTTTATGGAAAAGATGGAGAGATGATTTACAGTTACATGTATTTGGATCTGAACCCAATGAAGAGTCATTAATCATTTCACATCAGATTGAAAGAAAATCTCTAATGGAGGACCTAAGGGTCTGTACTTGGCTTAGTACCGTTTAGTATTTTAATCAATGTCTTGGATAAAAGAATAGAGAACATACTTAGCTAGTACTAGGTAAAAGCCATAGGGTCCAAAAAGAACAATGGGTTGAATTTAATGAGGTGGAATTTAATAGACATTAAGATAAAATCTCATACTTAGCTTCTAAAAATCAATTTTGTTTGTAAAAAGTGGGGAAAACATGGTTAAATAGTAGCTCATCTGACAAAAAAAGATTGGGATTGGTTGGAATATTTTGTACCAGCCAAAAAAAGCCTAATAAAATCAGGCAGCTTCGAGAGAGGCATAGTGGGAACTCTAATGAATCCACTGACCAGCTGTGTTTCCAGAGGACTGATGATGAAGCATGCTACCCACAGAGAAGAGATGGACTCAAAGTGCAGAATGAGATATTTTGGGGAATTGGACAATGTGGGAATTTGTTGTGCTTTACTATGAATATTTGTGACAAAGTTGCTTTTTTTCAATGAGGGAGGGAGAGAAAATAGATGAAAAAATAGAATAAATTTTATTTTAAATACATAAAATAAATATATATATTTACATACAAAATATGTGTGTATATGTGTGTACATATAATCTCACTATTTTGAGACAAAGTGGGTTCCCCTTCACTAGAGAATTCACATAAAAGTCATACCACTTCTATTTTCTAACTTATATGATGTGAAGTGAAACCTTAGAGTTGTTTTAATTTTTATTTATTAGCCTCAGAGTCAACCTCAACTTCCCACCATTCCTTATCCCACATTGCAATCAGTTCCCAAACCTTGTTAACTCTACCGCCATGTTATGTTTCAAATCTATCTCCTTTCTTCCACTCACATGAGTTCAGACCCTCATTACCTCTCATCTGACCCTTGACTGGTCCTCCTCTCTACAATCCAAGTTCCATACCCTTACCAAAGCAATATTGCTAAAGCACAGTTCTGACCATGTCACACTCCTGCTAAGCAATTTTAAGTGGCTTTTTATTAGTTCTAGGATTAAATGCAAATTCCTCTCTTTGGCATTTGAAGATTTTTATAACTCAGCTTTTTAATCTACTTTGGGGGCTTATTAAATATTACTTCCATTCACAAACTCCATTGTCGTATCAAACTGTCTTTGTTTTTGATCATAAATAACTCTTATTTCCATGTCTTTGCATAAATTCTCTCTTCCATGCCTGGAATGCATCTCTTCTGGCCTCTTTGCCTTAGAATCCCTCATTTCTCTCAAAGATGAGCTAAAATATCACTTCCTACAAGTCTTTCCTTCTCCCTAGCCGCCAACTACTAGTGTCTTCCCCTAAAATTGTTTTGATTTATTTTGCATTTACTTAAATAGCCCCTGCTAATGGAATGGAGCTACATGTTGTCTTTCCATAAAAAAATTTAAGCTCTTTGAGATCAGGACTACTGACATTTTTGCCTTTGTATCCTCAATGCTTAGGAAAGTTCTTGACCTGTAGTAGCTGCATAATAAAAGCTTGTTGATTGATTGGTAGCATAATTTCATGTGACCATTTGCAATTCTTTTGAAAACTGTTCTTTGTTTATCTGTTGAGTGTTAAAATAGCTTTATCAATTCCCTATATATCAGATTTTTAATGACAATGTTTTATGCAAACATTTTCCCATTCTGTAATTTCTTTTTTAATTATCTTCATTAATTTTACTTATACAAAAGCTTTGAATTTTATATAGTCAAATATTCTATTTACTTGTATAGTCTAGTCTATCCTTTGTTTAATTAAGTATTTTCTCCTTAACCATACTTAAAAAAGTATCTAATCTCATTCTCTTCTATTTTTTTTTGTGTGTGTTTGTATCCTTTTATATTCAGCATGTGTACCCATTTGATATTGTAAGATGGTGGTCTAAACCCAATTATTGAAAAATTACTAATTTTCCCCAGTAAATCTTGTCAAAAAAGGAGTCTCTTCCTGAGTAATTTATGTTTATAAATTTAACTAACACTGGGCCACTATTCTTGATTGTTTCAGTTTCCTGCTTACTTTGATACACTGATCTCCT
Organism: Myrmecobius fasciatus; assembly: GCA_023553655.1. NCBI lineage: Eukaryota > Metazoa > Chordata > Mammalia > Dasyuromorphia > Myrmecobiidae > Myrmecobius > Myrmecobius fasciatus. Next base: position 14,740 of record JAJPUD010014604.1, read on the forward strand.
TTTCAGTGTTTTTTTAATTAATTTTAATTTCAGTGTTTAATTAATTAATTGTTTAATTAATTAATTTAAGTACCAATTTTTTTATAACTATTGCTTTATAATGTGGTTTGAAGGCTGGTAATACTATATCTCCATTATACTTGTTATATTTATATTTATACTCCTATATTTATACTTTTTACATATCATTTTTTGGTAATTTGATTGGTATAGTACTAATTTCTTTTTTTTCAGTTTCTTTATTTTTTTTTATTAAAAGCTTTTTATTTACAAAACATATGAGTGATTTTTCTACATTGACCTTTGCAAAGCTTTTTTTTTTGTTCCAAGCTTTTCCCCTCCTTCCCCTCACCCCCCACCCCTAGATGACAGGCAATCTAATACATGCTAAATATGTTAAATTATATGACAAATCCAATATATGTATACATATCTATGCAGTTATCTTACTGCACAAGAAAAATCAGATCTAGAAAGAGAGAAAAAAAACAACCTAAGAAGGAAAACAAAATGCAAGGAAATATTCACAGAAAGCGTTAAAATGTTGTGTTGTGGTTCACACTCAGTTCCCACAGGCTTCTCTCTGGATGTATATGACTATCCTCATCTCTGAACAATAGGAAGTAGTTTGAATCATATCATTGTTGAAGAGAGAACCATGTCCATCAGAATTGATCATTGTATAGTCTTCTTGTTGTGTATAATGTTCTCCTGGTTCTGCTGATTTCACTCAGCATCAGTTCATGCAAGTCTCTCCAGGCCTCTCTGAAATCATCCTGCAGGTGGTTTCTTACAGAACAATAATATTCCATAACATTCATATACCATAATTTATTCAGCCATTCTCCAACTGATGGGCATCCTTTCAGTTTCCAGTTTCTTGCCACTACAAAAAGGGCTGCCACAAACATTCTTGCATATGTGGGGCCCTTTCCTTCCTTTATGATTTCTTTGGGATATAAGCCCAATAGAAACGTTGCTGGGTCAAATGGTATGCACAGTTTGATAACTTTTTGAGCATAGTTCCAGATTGGGCTCCAGAATGGTTGGATCCATTCACAGTTCCACCAACAATGTATCAGTGTCCCAGTTTTCCCACATGCCCTCCAACATTCATCATTATCTTTTTCTGTCATCTTACCCAATCTGACAGGTGTGTAATGGTATCTCAGAGTTGTCTTAATTTGCATTTCTCTGATAAATAGTGATTTGGAGCACCTTTTCATATGACTAGAAATAGTTTCAATTTCTTCATCTGAAAATTGTCTGTTCATATCTTTTGACCATTTATCAATTGGAGAATGACTTGAATTCTTATATATTTGAGACAATTCTCATATAGTACTAATTTCTAGATTAATTTAGAAAGTATAGTCATTTGTATTTTAATCTTATGACTCAACCATGAGTTGTGAATATCTGTCCAGTCACTTGTCTCTTCTTATTTCTTTAAAGTACATTGTATTTCTGTGTATCTTAGTAGGTTAATTTCTAAGTATTTTATGCATTATGCATTTTATATTTATATTTATATTCACATATGTGTACTTTTTATGTATCTTTTTTTGGTAATTTGATTGGTATGGAATTTATCTCTAGATTAATTTAGAAAGTATAGTCATTTGTATTTTATTGTCATGACTCAACCATGAGTTGTGAATATCTGTCCAGTCATTTGTCTCTTCTTATTTCTTTAAAATACTTTGTATTTCTGTGTATCTTGGTAGATTCATTTCTAAGTATTTTATGCATTGTGTAGTTATATTGAATGTAGTTTTTCTTGTGTTTTTTTCTCTATTGTTTATTGTAGTCTCTCTCTCTTTTTGGTTAATACTATGTGGAAATCCATATTAAGAAATTTATGTATAATTTATGTAAGATTCCTATCAAGAAGTTATCATAGGTTAGTCAAATTTAATTTTTCCAACAATCCCTTACACTCTGTATTTCCTTCTTGTTTCTTTCTTTTGGCTGAATTTATCCAGTTCTGAGAAATATTAAAATCCCCTATTATTATTGTGTTGCAATCAATATTTTTGTCTAGAACTTAGTGCCTGGGTAGGATTCTGGGAAAATGGCTGAGCAGGTTGGTAAATTTCAAACTCTCCCGATTTCCCCCAAAATAGAACAAATTTGCACCTCAGGGTAAAGACAGACTAGTGAAAAATCAAGAAGACTTGGGGGCAGAAGAGTGGTCCTTGAGATACCACTTGACCCTGGGTTGAAGATCAGCCAGTCATAATCCCAGAGGATTAGCCACTTCTGGGGTTAGCTCCACAGAAACACCCCCATGGGGCCCCCTTGGGTTAGCTAGGTGTGACTGGAGCCTTATCAGGAACTACCGAGACTCCGGGAGGACTGAGGGAACTTTGGCTGATTAGGGATGCCAGGGCTCGCTGCGTGTTGAGCAGGATAAGCATGCTGCTGGCTGTGGGCACTTGCTGGAGGGAGGAGCTCTTGGTTTGGGGTCCCTGGTCAGAAGGGAGAGCTGAAAGGAAGCTTGAGGCACCATCCCCCCACCCCATGATTAGAGGTGTTTATACTAATACCTCTTATTAAAAAAACAAATGAATCAGCAAAGAAGAAAGAACCCTATCATTGAAACACATTATGGAAACAGGAAAGACTGGGGTTCATCTTCAGAGGAGAACATTTTAGTAAAAAAAGCTTCTACCCAAAGAGTAATGTGAAATGGCACCCTACCCAAAGAGAATTTATAGAACTCAAAAAAGAATGTAAAAATCAAATGAGAGACATCGAGGAAAAACTATATATATATATACATATATATATCTGTATATATTTTTTAACACACACACACACACACACACACAAACCATCCAAGAAAAACAAGATTATGAAAAAAAGTTAACCAACTAGAAAAGGAGGTACAGAGTCTCAAAGATGAAAATGATTCATTGAAAATTAGAATTGGGCAAAGGGAAGTCAGTGAAGCTATGAGAGACCAAGAAATAACAAAACTGACCATAAAGAATGAGAAAATAGAACTGAATGTGAAACATATTATAAGAAAAACAACAGATCTGGAGAACAGATCAAGAAGAGAAAATATAAGAATAATTGGACTGCTAGAAAGTTGTGACCAAAAAGAGAATCTTGACACAATAATGTAGGAAATAATGCAAGAAAATTTTCCTGGAGCAATAGAAAATGAGGGGAAAGTAGAAATAGAAACAAAATCCACCAATCACTACCTCAAAGAGATCCTTTATGGAAAACACATAGGAATATTATTGCCAAATTTTGAAACCCACAGGTCTAAGAAAAATTTTTTGCAATAAACAAGAAAAAAAATTAAAATACACTGGAGCTACAATTAGAATTGTACAAAACTTATCAGCAGCCACAATAAAAGACCATAGTCCTGGAATCATATCTACTGATAATCAAAAGAACTAGGCCTACAATCAAAAATATCACATCCAGCAAAATTACCTATAATTTTGAATGAAAAAAATTGGATATTCAATGAACTTGCAGATTTTCAGGACTTTGTATCAACAAAACTTGAACTTAACAGAAAATTTAACCTATAATAGTCAATTTCAAAGATCATTTTTAAGAAACTCAACATGGACAAATGGTTTAAATATGGACAAATTGTGTTTTTTTACATAGGAAATGTATATTATATGTTTAAGATTCAAATCAGCAATAGAGTAGCTTAAAAGAAAGATTGATAAAGTTAAAAATAGTAATCATGTTATACAAATGAGGTACAGAGGAAGAAAAGACATAAAGGCATTAAAAGGGGGAGGAGGACTCCTAGTTCTGAAAACCTACTTGCATCAGAAATGAGTTCAATAGGCAACACTATATATGTATGTATATATATATGTATATATATCTTGAAAGGTATAGCACCCTCCAAAATCTATAAAGAAATAAGCAGAGAGGGTGGGCATATGGGGGAGCAAAGGGTGAAGGAAGAAGACAAGGGAGGGATCCTTAAGTGGATGGAGGATAAATAATAGCAAGGCAAGTTATGGAGCAGAATTTAATTAAAGAGTCATCAGGGATAGGAAAGATATGTGTATATGTGGGGTATGTATGTGTGAGTGTGTATATGTATGTATATATACATATGTGCACATAAATATATCTTTTCTTAACTGTAGCTTGCTTGGGGTTGGTGGGAAGGATGAAAGGGGGAAAAAAAAGAATAAAGTAAATAAGGTGGACAGCAGAGAACCAGAGAACAATTTACAAGGAAGTAAAGAAAAAAAATGGACATTCATGAATATAATCTCTTTTACTAATACAAATACTTTCTTCATCTGGTAATTTGTTGTTATATATTTTGAATCCTTCTTGATGTTCTGCTGGGCACACAACAATGTTCTCTTTTGGTTTGTTTATTTTGTTTTGTATTCTTTTTTTTCTTACTCTTTTTTTCAAATAAAATAAATTAAAATAAAAAAGAACCCAGTGGCTACTCCATTTGGCATATATGCCCTTAGTAGCGTTGTTTTTTCATTGTCTATGCTGTCTTTGAATCATAATAATAATAGTTTTTATATAGCTATTACTTGCTCTACAATTGTGTTATCAGTTTATCCTCACAATACTGTTGGAAGGTAGGTATTATTATCCCCATTTTATAGTTGAGGAAACTGAGGCAAACAGTTTAAGTGATTTGTCTGAGCTCACATAGCTATTTCGTATCTGAGGCTAGATTTGAACTCAGGCTTTCTGAATTTCAGGCTCAGTTATCTGTTCACTATAGCATGTAGTTGCTTCACTTTTTGAACTCAATATAGTTTCCCTGTTTCTTTCTTGAAACCTTATGTTCATGATTACAACTATTTTCTAGAGTCATGTGAATCATAATGGATTTTTTTCATATCCATTTTCTCTCTCTCTGTCTTTATAGTTTAAAATGTTTCTTGCATGCAGCACATCATTGAGTTTTTAAGAACTTTATCATCTTTCTTTTTACTGAGGAATTTAATTATAGAGTACCATCCCTGAAGTCAGGAGGATCTGAGTTCAAATCTGGCTGTGTGACTCTGGGCAAGTCACTTAACCCCAATTGCCTCAGGAAAAAAAAAGAGTTCATTTATATAAATATAAGTTGAACAAAAGGTTTTTTTTCTCAGTTTCAGATTTGTAGAGAGCTCAGCCCGGAATCTCCTTATTTATCCATTTTTGTCGCATAACACCCAAAGTACTAAACTATTATATAATACCTATTGGCCAAGACCCAATTGGTGACCTGGTTCTCAGACATATAAAAAGTACTTTCTGGCTTAGCTCAGTGAGGCTTAAGATTAAACCATGATTCTGGGAGATCCTGTTCTGCAGGGACATTATGGGGGGCATTCCCTCCATCATTCCTCACCCTTACTTATCCCTATGTCATTAGATGCATAAACTTCTGCTCAGATATCCTTCCTACCACTTTAATAAAACTTCTTTTAGCTACTATGTTGTGAATCCTATTACCATGGTAAATTTATGAAGGGAAACTGGATGTCCTCTTTCTATTTCTTATCTTGCTTGTCAACTCTCCCTTAGACATTCTTCTTCACAGGGCCAAGGTCATTTTCCTAGAGAAAAAAAAAAGTGAAATAAATATTGAGCCTTTCTGCCTTCTCTCTGCTATCAATCATTATTGTTCCATCTACTCCAAGCAGAGTTCCTTTAGTTTCTTTGATTCTCTCTCTCTTTTTTTTTTACTTCCAATATAGCTAACTAAGCCCTGTTGTAATTCTTTCTTTCATTTGCCAGCCTCATTTAGTGTTCATTTCTAACACTCAATACTATTTTTGGGGGGCAATTGGGTTTAAGTGACCCTGATTCCAAACTCAGTAATTTATCTATTGTGCCACCTAGCTGCCCCTTTCTCTTCTTTCCATTTCTTTTGATAATCTAAGTTGCTTGGTCAGTTCCATTTTCATTCACATCAGAAAGATCTCATTTTTCCTCCTCATTGGAATTGTTTCCTTTTGGTTCCTCAGAATTTATTTTTTTAATCTGATTTCTCCATTTTAATTTTAGTTCATAAGATCATTCTTCTTTCTGTGAACCTTTGAAATGTTGTTGTTGTTTTTTTTTTTTTTTTTTTTTTTTTGCAAATTTGAGATGTAGGTCATATGATATTTGGATTTCCTCTCATTCTCTTTCATAAATTCTAGTAGGGAGTCAGGTAGTGGCTCCCTCCCAGGATTCTCGTCATGTTAACCCTCAAAACTCATTCTTCTCTGTTCATGAAATTTCATATTCAAAACAGAATTCCCCCTTAATGATTCCTCTGTTTTGAAGGATGACATTAACATTAAAGCAAATCAAGAAGTTGTTAGCTATTCTGCTTTTGGAAGAGAAATCCCCAGTAGATAATTGAAGTTTTCGATAACTATTAAATCATGCCTCTATGTGAGGTGTGTGATGGCATCCCAAGTGTTTCATCTCTTTTCTCCTGCTTGAGTGGCCTGTAGTTTTATTTGATGGCAACATCTTTTTTGTTTCTTTTTCATCCAAATGCTCTCCATCATTTTTTCCTCTTATGGTTCTAGATTTCCCCACGTGAATATATCTTATCAAAGCATATAGCCATATTCCAATTATGGCTTTTATATAAAAATCTCACAGTGATGTTCACAAGGACAAATTTTCTTCCTTGCATTAAGACCATTAGTGCTTTTTGTTTGCACCTAAGCTTTGAGCATCTGTATATAGTCATTTGAGGCTAAAGCTCCTTTCTTAGATTTTTCTCTCCTATGTACTTCTGGATGTCTCAGATGTTGTACTTTTAAAATTGTAGTTATTCATTGTGATATTTTGCTTGGAGCATATAGCTTGGCATTCTTATTCCTTCACCACTTTTTTAAAAGCTTAATGCCTTCTTGATTGTATTTTCCAAACACTGAGCAAAAATATTTTTTATCAGCCTTTGGCTAGTATACTTAACTTCTGGTCAGGAATCTGTCATCCCAAGGGGCAGCTAGGTGGCGCAGTGGATAGAGCACCAGCCCTGAAGTCAGGAGGACCTGAGTTCAAATCTGGTCTCAGACATGTAACAGCTGTGTGACCCTGGGCAAGTCACTTAACCCCAATTGCCTCAGCAAAAAAAAAAAAAAAAAGGAATCTGTCATCCCTTTGTTTTAAGTCATAGTCCAGACGTTCAAACCCCATTATCAGATGCCATCTTCTTAGCAAGTTTTTTTTGCTATTTATCTAAATAATTTTTTCTTCTATTTCCCTTTGTCTTCAATGAGTAACAGCAAGGAAATAAAAACTGTGCCCTTATAATTTCCATTTTCTTGCCCAAGCCCTCATAATCATTGATATTGATTTTTAGGTTCCTTCATTCAGTATAATATGAGTTGATGTGAATCATCACAACTGGGTAATTGTCATCTGTTTTGATAAGTTTTAGGAGGTTTCCTGTTATCTGAAGAAGGAAATATTTTTATCTGCCATGACAATCAATATCTTTGCCAAGAAAATCCCATGTGTGATATTAGTGTTATGGTCCATGTGGTCATTAAGAATTGTACATGACTGAATAACAACAGAAAGTTCTTTGTTATACCTTAGTTACCTGCTTAAAAAAGAAAACAGATTTCTATTTTTATTATTAGATTGACAAATAGCTGTCTCAGCATCCCCAAGCAGGGAATCACTAATTATTACCACTTTTTGAATCTTCTTCTTACCTTACTAGGCAACCTCATTTCTGATAGCTTCTGTGGCTTATGTGATATGTTTCTTTGGAAGTCAAGCAGTTGCCTTCTCAGAGCAACCAGCTCTCTTCTTTTTGGGAAGAAATCTATTTTTAAGTTCTAAGTATACAACTTATCTTCTCCTTTCCTTTTCTCCTTTGTGTAACACTCTTTTATGCCTCAACATCCTGACAAGGGATAAGTCTTTTCTTTAGGTCTTTCCCTCATCCTCCATGGAAGGTTTATTACTATTTTCTTTGTAAGAGTGGGAAGTCAATTAAATCAATTAGTTACCCTGCCTCCTCCAACACAGAAAATAATTAACTTATTAACTTAACCTGGAGAGAATCCCTCTGCTTGCTCAATCATCAATCAATCAATTTCAACTATGTGTGACAGGAGGAATATTTGGATTGTTTGAGAAAACTCAGTGTGCCCCATGGGACATTGAGATAGTTCCTATTTACCCTATGTCTGTCAACAGAGAGGTGAGAACTATTCCAGTCAAGTCCCAGAAAGGGAATCACTTGTGGAGTAAGGAATGACCTTCATTTCCCCCTTCCTCTCCCTTTGACTAGAGGAGAACACTGTAAATTTTGAAAAGTCCAAAAGATTTTGGATTTCCCATCAGCATTCTAGGAGCTTTTTGGAACAGTTGAAGATATTGTTTGCATCAAGAGACATAGCCCAAGGATTTTTCACAGAGTATACATGCCTAAAAGGAACTCCATGAACATCCCATGAAGGGGACAAAAGGATTTCTAGAACCCAGGAAATGTGAATTACTTCCTTTTGCAGTCTAAATTTGAATCTACTTTCCCTTGGACTCTGTATACTTGGGGTAGAATGTGTTCTACACTGTTGGGTGGGTATTTTCATTTAATTGATCTTACTTTTGCACTTTAATAAATACCTATTTTCTAAAAGCTAATTAACCCTGGATGACTAATTGGTATAATAAATAATTTTGGGCAGAAAATACACATGGGGATTCATGAGTTATGGTATTATAAACATACCCCACAAGTCTCTCAAGATCCCTTAGAATCCTTAAGGGACACTCTTTGGGATATCTAGGTTGCTGGTATGAGTAGGGGTTGGGAGAGAAGGAGCAGTTCATTGTCGCTTAAAGTGTGGAGATTCTTTGAACCCTTCCTCACCTTCCCCTTTAGGAGAGAGATTGCTATAGCTGGACCAGTGGTAACAGTCAATTAAGCTATTGAAGGAAGATAGTCATTGCAAACTTGATGCAAGTTATTGTACAATTTCTCTTACTCTTCATACATGGAAATGCTTACCTTTTGTCTTGTAAAGTTAGTTCCTAGTAGGGATCAAACTCCCACAGTGGAGTTTACTGAAACATCTTTGTCTTACCTCTTCACTTTGGGATTTGATATGAGGATAGTCTTTAAAAGAAATTAATATCTATTCTTTTGATACTTTTTTGGGGTCTCTGCCAATGACTTTGCTTATTTTTATACTGTCCTTGAAGAAACTGGTATGTCTTTCTCCCAGCACTTCTTCTTCTAGCATCTATTCTCTATTTTCTCAGATCTTCAAAGGTAGGCAAGGTCTATTCCTCTTCAGGTGTGAAGATGCACAACTGGGACATTGTTGCAGGGAGACTGACAGGAATTGGACTCATTCTCCATTTTACCAAGTTCCATTTCTCTGATTTAATCCAACCTCCTTTCTGAAACTGTGTTTAGCCCCTTCAAAGGATTGGTGATGAAAGAGTTGGAAAAGGATCCTCCAGGATTCTGCAGAGGTTTGTCCTTTGCTTTCTTTCTCTCACTTTTTATAGTTCTCTGTTTGTTTGTATGTTTTTTAATTTTTTGTAGTGGAAGCTGAATTATAGGACTTCCCATGGAACATGCATGGGGATAGATCTATGGGAATTATTCCACCACTGAAGAATTCCCTTGGTCACTTCAGGTAATATGACTACTCTTTGACCTTCTTTCTTTTCCTATCTGCTGAGTGTTTGGGGACTCTATAGAGCTCTATGTCTTTTTGACATCTTATGATGGGGCAAGAGTTCCTTCTCTTTCCCTTTACCCAACAGCTATTGTAGCTTCTCTCACATGGTCTTCATCTGCCTCTTCTACTTTACATTTTCTTCCTTGAGGTTAGGTGACTGAATAGTGATCATAAGAGATAAGCTTTTTGAGACTAAGTTGGATCTTAATGGCCCTAGAGGAGTTTTCTGAAACTATGCTTTCTCTCTCTCTCTCTCTCTTCCAGGACTAGTGCTCTATCCACTGTGCCATCTAGTCATCCCTAACTGCTCTTTTTGTAGAGGATTACTACCACTAGGAGAATGAATTCTAGCCCAGTTCTTACTTATACAAAGACATACATTTTGAAGGAGTCTTTCAAATGAAGGAGTGCTTCATTTCTTTTTTTTCCTTTTATTTCCTTTTTTTTGCTTTTTGCTGAAACAATTGGGGTTAAGTGACTTGCCCAGGGTCACACAGCTAGGGAATGTTAAGTGTCTGAGACCAAATTTGAACTCAGGTCCTCCTGACTTCAGGGCTGGTGCTCTATCCACTGCGCCACCTAGCTGCCCCTGCTTCATTTCTTTAGTTCCTAATACTTGGATTCTTTTTGAAACCCAGGCTATAGGATGATGCTGCATGAAGTAACACTGACTCTTTTTTCAGGGGATAGCTGACGGCTTCCTTGAAGAGCAAGTCACAAGCAAAGAAGTCACAAGGTCCAGGTAGGCTGAAAGAGCTAAGCATGATTGCTATCAGATGGAAGCAACACTGATTACATTAGTTATAAATACAATAGGCAACTGGCTAGAGAGTCAGGAAAACTTGAGTTCAAATTCAGCCTCAGACACATACTAGCTGTGTGATTCTGAGTAAGTCACTTAAGGCTATTTGCCTCAGTTTCCTCATCTGTAAAATGAGCTGAAGAAGGAAATGGTGAACCATTGCAATGCTTTTGGCAAGAAAAGCTCAAATGGTGTCAAGAAAAGTCAGAAGTACTGCAAATGACTGAATAAGAAGTATATATACAGGTGTGTGTGTGTGTGTGTGTGTGTGTGTGTGTAGGGGAAATAAGAGGATCATAATATGGGAGACATTTTTCTTAGTTTCTTTTTTGTTTTACTCTTTCATAACCTTAGGGAATCTTGGCTAGCTTCCTCAGAGGCTGGACAGATTTTCAATTCGGGTTTGGGGTGAGGAGGGGGAGACACATGGGATGTGCTTACTTTACTATTTGAAACATCTATAATTTAATAAGGGGCAATTAGGTGGTATAATAATAGAGTGTTCAACTTGAAAGGAAAAAGACCCGAGTTTGAATCCTGCCTTAGATAATTACTAGGTATATGACTCTGAGAAAGCCATTTTATTTCTGCTTCCTCATCAGTGAAATGTTTAATAATAGTATTTACCTTCCAGAGGTGAAGTAGGGATCAAATTCTGTGTGTGTATGTGTGTGTGTCTGTCTATCTCTCTTTCTGTATATATCTATATCTACATGTATACATATGTATAAATAACAATATTATATTTATCTCTCTTTGTATATATTTCTATCTACATATATGTCCATATATCTCTGTCTATTATTAATCTATCATATTGTTGTTTGTTCTTTTTTTTTTTTGAGGCAATTGGGGTTAAGTGACTTGCCCAGGGTCACACAGCTAGGAAGTGTCTGAGACCAGATTTGAACTCAGGTCCTCCTGACTTCAGGGCTGGTGCTCTAACCATTGTACCACTTAGCTGCCCCCGTTGTTTGTTCTTTCTAAAAGAGGAACATAACATTAGGGAGGTGATGTCACATGCAAGTGAATTGGATTTAAATGAGAGAAGGCTGTGCAAAGTCACCTGCCTCACATAGTTCTTCAGAGCCATCTTATGTGTCTCTATATCACTTTATAAACCTTTATGTCAGGGATTCTTAGCCTGGAGTCTGTGAACTTGCTTTAAAAATGTTTTATCACTGTATTTCAATATAATTGGTTTCCTTTGCAATCTTGAATAATTTATGCATTTAAAAACCTTATTCTGAGAAAGGGTCTATAAATATCACTTAGACTGCCCTGGAGGACCAGGTTGAGAAGTCCTGCCTTAAAGGTTTGCTGTGCACAACTCATTCTTTTGACCTCAGCTTTTTCATTCGTAATAATGACCATAGTAATATTTGCATGTTCTACCTCATAGGATTAAAGTAGTGAGAGGGAGACAATACACCCATTTCATTTTGCAGATGAGGAAACTGCGGCCCTGAGAGATTAAGTACTAAAGCTAGGTGGTATTCAGACAGAGGTTTCTTGACCTCAGCATCAGGACTTGACCCTACCATGTCATGCCTTCTCTGTTCCTAGGACTGCTATGAACAAAGTGCTTTGTAATCTTTAAAAGGGGGTAGAAATGTGGGTGTTCATTTTCTAGGTGGGGAACAGAAACTAAAAATGTTCTGGCTTTTGAGTTTGGGCAGAAGGAAAAACAAGAGGGCTGGCTTGTGATAGAACATGGGGAAGGGAGATGGTGAATAAGAAAGGAAGAGGGGGTGGATGGAGGCTGGGCCTACTTTGTGGGGACTTTCACTTGTCACTGGGTCACCCCAATCCCACAGTAACTGGATGGGTATTTTGGGTTGCTGACAGCCCCAAGGCAAAATAAGGACTTTGAGCTCATAAAACATGGGGGTGATTTGTGTGCGTATGTACGTGGGGAAGGTATGAATTTGGCTGGGAAGTTTTTTGTTTTGTTTTGTTTTGTTTTTGTTTTTTCTTACAAATATTTGGAGATCCAGGCTCATTCTTTGAAGATGAAGTGTGGTGTTTGTGTGGTTTGGGTGCCTGCCTTCCTCGTGCCTGCTCCAGGACATTCTTCCCATGTAGGGATGCCATCTTCTGTGCCATCTGTAACTTGATCTGTAATTTGATTAGTGTGAGCACGTACACGTGCAACGCACTAGCATGGGGCAAATGCGTGTGCACACGCACTGACTGTCTCACAGAAAAAGGCGGAAACCACTTTCTGTACCCACAGACTCAGAAACATGCGAGGTACCACCCCAACCTCACTTTGCCCAGCACACACATGCACTAGTACATCAACACATACACACAGACAGACGAGGCAGCCTCTTAATATTTTATGCTGCTACAGCCAAGTTGGTTCCCTAGCGAAGAGACTTTTGTGTGTTGGATCATTCCTCTCCTGGAGTTGCCTGGAAGGCCTGGAGAGCCACTGACAAATTGTGCTCTCTGGCTCAATCCATCCCCAGAGGAGAGTAATGTAATGTGGTTATGAGATTAGAGAATGAGCCTCATTACCAGACAGGCTTCGTTTTAAACAGTCCTGCTTTCTCTTTAGAAAAATAGATGAACAGGACTGTTTCCATAAGCCTCCCAATATTTCTTCTCCATTTGTCACCTGGCTCCCCTGCCCCTTCCCTCAGTGTTTCCAACCCCCTGTTCATATATCATTGGGTTTACAAAGGTCCTTCACTCCACTTCTTCTCCCTCCCCTTCATTGAAATAACAGACTATCCCTGCAGAGATGAGGTCTAAGATAATTATAAGAGTAACAATGAAATGGCCCTGTCTCACTGCCCCCACTTCCACAGTACATTTGCAGAAGTAGGGTCAACAGCTCCCCCTTCCACTGACCTTTGCCTATCTACAACTGAGTCCCACTCTCCAGAAGAGCTGGGGATTTACAGTGGGTGTTGTTGGCATGAGATCGATTCCTAACATTCTCTATGGACTGGGGAAACTTGGGTTAAATACTGGGTACCTTTCCCCAGGATACTCCTAACTCCAGAGTGTATGTGGGGTCCCATTTCATACCCCCAAGGAGAAGCTCCAATCATGAGGTACCAGAGGCTGAGGGTAGAAATAGAATCAATAAACCAAGCAGGTGCTTAAATGACAGTTTGGAATTCTCTCTCCCCCATTTACTAAAGTCTCAAAGTAAAGCTATAACCGTTCTTCTATCTTTCCAGGATACTAGATTATTGTGGAGCACAGGGGAATGTTTATTTTCAGGAACAGAATTCCCTAGACACAGAATTCCCACAAATTCTAGTTACTGTGGGAATCTAGGCATTCCTTACCAAGTCCCACATCAGTCTAGTAGGTAGATGTCTAGAGAGCCCTTAAGATGATACCTAGTTCCATTTCAAGTTTCAGAAGAGGGGCATGTTATCAACTCTACTTCCTCCCTCACTCCCAAGGTCATATGGATCATTGGTTATGGCAGCTGGTTCCTGACAGTAGCAATTGTCAGTTTGTTGAGATCATAAACCTGGGTTTCTAAGCAATGTGGGGAAGAAATGGGTCTGGAAGGAAGAACCCAGGTGGGACACAGCTGATTGCAAAATTAGAATCCTTCTCATTTGCAGTTTGCAAAACATATCCTCTTTTATTGAAAAAAGCTTTTGTTTTCTTAAGGGAAAACATTTATTTTTGTCTATGTGGAAAATGTTTTCCTAATGAAATGGAAGCTGATGCTCAGCTGAATATGACAAAAATCTTCCTCTGCCCATTTTAAAGACGACAGGGGAATACATTTTTGGAACTTGAATAGACAGCATTGTTTTCCTGCTCTCCTCCTGCCTGGAACCAAACAGAGATTGGGCCTCAGTGCACCCCAACCTAGTTCCACAGCCCAGGGCAGGAAAAAGCTGATTTGGCTTGGAAAATCTTCTGACCTGCAGAAGTAATCCCACCCCATCTCTGCAAACAGAGTCAGGGTTAACCCTACTCAAGATTGGTACACGTGTGACTAAAAGTTGAGTCTTACATAGTGATGAAATGAAGATATCTTGGTTCAGAATTGAACCAAATGGAGGGGAAAGAGGTAGGGCGTGGAATCAAGTTTTATAACTTTTCTCCCTAAGATAAAGCAAGGTTTCTACTCTCTCTAGTCCAGCTAAAATAAGTCTTATTCTCTGGGGAAAATTGGTTTCAGCCTTCTGGGATCTCTTTGAAGAGTGTTTTTTTTTTCTTTTGACATCCAAAAGTAGTTTCATTCTGAGACTATGGCTTTTCACTTCATCTCCCCACAACTCCTACCCCATTAGGCCCTTTCCTAGACCTAGGCCACTCCCAACTCTCACTTTTAGATCTTGAGGATAACCCAAGCATCCTGAGCTCTGCTGTTAGCTTTCAATACACCTCTTCTCTCTCTTTTGTTGGGGTGGATGTGGTTGGTTCAAGCTGGCTTCTCAGGTGGAGTATTTGGTTGAAACACCAAGAAAATCCTTTTACAATGAAATATCAGAGAGAGAAGTAGAAGAAGAGAGAGAGTGACCCTTTTTCAACCCTAGCAGCTTTGAAATTCTTGGTGTTAACTTGTGGAAGCAGCTGTAGCCACTTGGGGCGGTAGGGCAATGGGGTCCTTGGGGATGGGTTTGAGCTGGGGAGGTGATTCTCTAAGGGGAGAAGGTGGTGGTGGTCTCCGCCTCCATGCTCATGGAGAAGCGCCGGTTCTGTCGGCATGAAGATAAGTTTAGGAGGCGCTCTTGACTGAGGCAGCCAAAGGTCTTGAGAAGCTTGAAGAGGTCTTGGCGAAACTTGACGCCGATGAAGGCGTAGAGGAAGGGGTTGAGACAGCAGCGCAAGCACGCAAGGCTGTAGGTGATATCGCTGGCTATGTCCAGCTGCTTGCTGTGTTCACAGTCAGTGGAAGTTTTGTTGAGGGCTGCCACGGTCTTGGCCAGGACCACACTGTTATAAGGTAGCTGGAAGACAATAAAGACTACGACCACAGCGATGATGACCTTGATAGCCTTGTTGCGCTCAAAGTTGCGGGCTTGCAGCAGCGTGCGGATGATGACAAGGTAGCAAGAGAACATGACCAGCAGCGGGATCAAGAAGCCTATCACCATTTGGGCCACTTGGATGATGGTTGTGAAGGTTTCCAGGTCTTCAGTCATCAGAGAACAACGACCATTCTTCAGGACGTTGCTGTATATCAGCTCTGGGATGGAGAAGAGGAAGGCGAGCAGCCAGACCACGCCGCAGGAGATCTGGCTGATGAGGATGATGCGGTTCCGGTGGCGGTGGGCGGAGACCGCCTGGACTATGGCGAAATAGCGGTCCACGCTGATGCACAGCAGCAGGAGCATGCCGCTGAAGAAACTCATTTTGTAGGTGCAGTAGACAGCTTTGCAGAGGATAGGGCCGAAGATCCAGGACTTGGCAGCGCTGACTGCCCAGAAGGGCAGGGTCAGGAGGAAAAGGATGTCGGCCACGGCTAAATTCAGCAGGTAGATGTCGGTCATGGTTTTGAGCCTCTTAAAATATATGTAGGTCAGCATGACCAACCCATTGCCCAGAAGGCCCACGAAGCAAATGACTGAGTACATGGTGGGCAGGAACCAGGCTTTGAAATCCCGGACATCTTTTTTGTAGCAGAGATATTCAAACTGGCTGTAGTCCACCGTGGTGTTTTCATCAGTGTAGTCATCGGTGACTCCATCATAGCACAGGCAGACCTGTGGGTGAGAAACAGGGAAAAAGGGGGAAATATCTGGTTTATTCGGGCATTGTAAATGGTGGAAAAAAGAAATTTTACCTAAAGATCCGTCAGGAGTCAGGGAGCAAGTGATTGAACTTCCCTTGACCACTCATAGACTGAAACTCAATTTCTAATACTCCATAAGTTACTCTGTGAGTGGTTAGTTGTCATTTCCAAATCATGGGTGTTTGTATTGTTTTCCTGATTAGACAGAAGCACTTTGAGAGTATAAGCCCTTTTTCCTTTATGCAAACATAATATCAAAATAATAAATATATTTAAAATAAATAAATAAAAATATCAAAATACTTCCCCTAAAGCACCCAATACATGGCCCTGTACAGTAAAGCTACTACATAATTAGAGGGCGATTTCAGGATGCTACATAATAGACTTTGGAGTCAGGAGAAATGAGTTCAAATCCCAATTCTGACAGACTTGAGGTTACTAGTAAACTAAAGGTCACTTTACCTCTCTGAGACTTAATTTCTTCCCTTGTAAAATGGAGTACCTGCCTGTCTTAAAGTTTCTATTTTGGAGATCAAATAAAATAATAAAAAGCACATTACCCATCTCAAAGCACCAGATAAGGGTCAGCTATTTTTATTCCATAGCAAAGATTTAAACATATAGTATAGATTGATGAAGCATTTATTAAGAACTTATTATATGCCAGGCACTGTGCTATTTATAGCCTTTAACATATGCTATATATTTAAACACTTGATGAATGAAAGAATGACAGGGGCAGCTTGATGGGAGGGGTGGATATTTCTTCCTTCCCCATAGCCCGAGCACCTGTGTCTACCATATCTGCCAATCCTTCTCTGTTTCCCCAGTCCAGCTGTGTGTGCTCAAAAAAGGAAATAAAGGCTTTCCCTTTCTCTCTGTGTCTCTCTCTCTCACTCATACTTAATCACTCACATTATTTCTCTTTCTGTGTATTTTATAGACCTTTCCAATCTGTAGAATCGAGTGGCTAATTCATCTTTTTTTAGGCTCAATTGCCTACCAGAGTTCAGATGGCCTTCAGTGATTTTATCGAGGAGGGGAAGGGCATGTATTTTGCTGTAAAGCAGAGTATTGGAGAGGACCCTGAAGTTGGGATCCCAGGGAACTCTAGAGAACTAGCAAAAATAGCAATCTAACTTGAATCCCAGGATTCTAGGCCTAAGCTCAGACTCTAGCCTCATGGTTCTAGCTGGCTCAAAAATGTTTAACTTCCTGAAGGCAGATTTCCATTTATTTATTTATTTTACAATGCCTTGTAACTAGTAATCACTTCATAAAAGCTTCTGATTTAGCTTGGCTTGGACTAGCTGCATTCCTGGCCCATTGGTAGGAGGAGGGATGAGAGAATAGACTCTTTGTGTATTTTTATTTGGTATTTTGATGATTATAGTTCATTTTTTGCAGAGTACTATTTCCCAATATTCATAAGAGATAAGAGAGTACAAAATGAGGAAATTGAGTCTCATAGAAGTCAGATGACAATATCAGAGAATGCTGGATCAGGAAGATAGCTTAGAGCTCATCTGGTCTAAGTCCCTCATCTATAGATGTCTTCAAGAGATGACCAGCCTAATATTGTACAGCTAAGAAGTATTGGAGATAGAATATCAACATGGATGTTCCGGTCCACCTATTTGCTACTCTGCTTTCCATCAAAGTCAGCACTCATTCTTTCCCCTCTCCTAGGCCATTCTCAAAGTAGGTATGACTCAAAACTGGCCAACTACTCAATCAGAGGAGTATATTCCAGGGACAGAATCTTCAGAAACTTGGAATAGCCCAAGTCCCAGCCTCCTCACTCTCCTCCCCAGCTGCTTAGCACATCTTGTGGTCTGACCGTCTCAGCTTGGTTCCCCCTTCTATCCTCTCCCTGCAGAGAGG
Source organism: Myrmecobius fasciatus (assembly GCA_023553655.1). NCBI lineage: Eukaryota > Metazoa > Chordata > Mammalia > Dasyuromorphia > Myrmecobiidae > Myrmecobius > Myrmecobius fasciatus. The sequence goes on from JAJPUD010014604.1 coordinate 32,813, forward strand.
GCTCCCTGGCCCTCCTCTCTCCCTTCCTCCTTCTCCAGCTCTTCTTTTTTTTTTTTTAACTCTCAGGTTCTCCCTGTACAACGATGCTGAAGCAGCTCTCACAACCCACCACATCCTGTTCCACCTGAGCCGACTCCCTCATGTAGAAGGGAAATACAAGCCACAACTCCTATTCTCTCAATCCTCCCCCCTCCCTTAAACCCCAATCTCTCAACTCTCACTGGCAGAAATATAACTGCTGCACAACCCTAGAATAAGAGGCAGAATCACAAAATCTCGGAACTTGAAGAGGCTTCAAGAAGCTAAGACTACTTTTACCTGAATAATAATCTTAACAACATCTCCAAGAACTAGTCCGTTAGTCAATGCTGACCTTTAGAGAGGGAGGACCCATTACCTCCCAAGACACCCTTTCCCCTTTGGGAGAATGATCATTTTTTTTCTTTCTATTGAACAGAAACCTGCCAATTCCCCTGACTTCACCTAGTTCTGTCCACTGGGGCCAATCTGGACAAAACTAATTCTTCTACCCAACTTCCCAACAAATACTTGAAGACAGGTATTGTGTTCACCCTAAGTCTAAGGAACAAGCATGAGAGAGGGAGCTAAAGGGTAAGGGAAACAAGGCTGCCTTCAAGGATGTGGGTCTCAAGTACCAGAAGTCCTCTGGCCTGGGCTTTCAGGAATGGATGGTGATTAGAGATTGAATTCTGGACTTTGTTCTTAGAAAGCTGCTGCTTTGGTTACCTTGATATGTTGAGAATCAAGTTTGTGTTATCTGATTCATTCTAATGTTCAACAGCCCTCTGTGTCTACCCTATTCATTTCCTAGGGACCTTCTTGTGAACTACAAGTATCCACTTAAACATGAGACTTGGATTCAGTAATTTTTGAACTTAGATTCGTGGGTGGATTTTGAGATCAGGTAAGGCTATAAACTTGGTTGTGAAAAAATGACATCTTTATTTTTATTTCCTTCAATTATTTAAAAAACATTCTTCTAAGAATGGGTCTCTAGGGATCCCACAATGTCAAAGGAATCCAAACACAAAAAAGGTTAAGACCCCTAAGTAGATTAGATGATTAATTAGCTCAATTCCCTTATCTGAGATCAATTTCTTCTGGAACGTAAGCCCTTTGAGAGTAGGTTCTATATTGGTTTTGTCTTTGAATCCTTAGAAAAGTGCCTAACACATAGTAGGTGTTTAATATTTATGTTGGATTGAATTGAATCTATAAAATGGGAACTGACACATAAATGGACAGAATTATGTAAAATGTCAGTGATGAAATGATAATGATTCTAAATCCTGCCCTATGTTCTGTGAATTAGTTTTGTGGTTCTTTCAGTGTTTTTTTTCCCTCTTCTCCCTTCCCCACCCCACCTACAAAGTTTGGGTTGATTCTATCCATTTCATGAATGAGAAGCTGAGATTTGAGAGATGCACTTTGCAGAGGAAATTTAGAATAATGAATAGGAAATATGGAAAACTTGAGGTCACTAAGATTTACATAGATTATCTGACTAAACATGTTCCCTCCTTCTACCCCTTCACCCCTTGCCCACATGAATTTTTATAATCTTAAGCCTCATTAAGTGTGTTACTGTGAGTGAAAACATAAGAGCTTTGTCCTTGGTGGTGCAGTGAAATGGGGGCTGGCTTATAGGCAGAAGGCTTGGGTTCGAATGCTGGACAAGTCACCTTCCCTCTCTCTTTGGCCCACCATTTCCTCATCTGCAAAATGAGGTGCGTGATCCAGATGACCTCTAAAGACCCTTGATATCCCTGATCCTATGATCTATATCTTTGTAATACTGCTTCTTTCTGAAAGGACACAAGGTATATCCTTAATTCAAGTCTCTCTAAGGGAGAGGGGATAGGAATATTTGATTCTTTCCTCATGAAAAAACATGAAGAAATATGACCCAGGATTGTGTGACTTCCCCAGTTTGGGGAGCAGGGAGAATGTGAGTTAAGGGTGCAGTTGTAAAACAACTCTATTATTTCCCTCTAATCTAAAGTGCTCTCCATCAGACCCCCTACCACTGACTTGGTGAGGAACTCTTACCTGACAAATAACAAACAGGGTCACCACCATTATGTTCTGCATCCCTTTTTCTGTAGAAGACAAAAATATAGCATTATCAGTTGGCTTGGGGACTTTTTGGTGATTAAGAAATTGCAGTATAATGTAGAGGTTTTTAACTTTTCTCATGTCATGGACCCTTTGGACAGCTTGGTAAAGATTTTGGAAGGGTAGAATCCTCAGAATGATACTTTAAAATGAATAGGCCAACAAAGGAAACTATATGAAATAAATATACGTTTTTTTCACATCTAAGTTCATGGACCCCCATTGTGGGGGTGGGGTCCATAGTAGAAATATTGAAAATGAAGACATGGGTTCCAAATCCTGCTCCCTGACATGTTATATCTTTGTGTCCCTAGACAAAATATATAATCTCTCTGAGCCTCAATCTTCTCATCTGTAAAAGGACAAAAGCTGACATTTATAAAGCACTTTGGGGTTTGCAAAATTCTATGCTGTTCAGACTACTCATTGGAAGGTTGAATATGGAAACTGAAGCTTAAACACTTTGGCCACATAATGAGAAGGTAGCACTCACTGGAAGAGACTCTGATGCTGAGAAAGATTGAAGGCAAAGGGAGAAGGGGATGAGAGAGGATGAGAGTGTCATGGAAGCAATAGGTATGAGCTTAGACAGACTTTGAGAGACAGTAGAAGATGGAAGGATTTGGAGAGCTTTTCATCCACAGGGTCATGAAGAGTAGGAGATGACTGACTGAATGAACTAAAATGCTATTCATACATTGACTTATTTGAGCTTCAGTTCTGAGACAAATACGAGAACAATACCATTATTCCCATTATGTTCAGTTGTTTCAATCATACCCAACTTTTTGTGATACTTTTTTTTTTTTTTTTTTTTTTTTTTTGCTAAGGATACTGGAGTGGGTTTGCCATTTCCTTCTCCAACTTATTTTACAGATGAGGAAACTGAGGCAAACAAGATTAATTAGGATTTTCTTGGCAAAGATACTGAAGAGGTTTGCCATTTCTCTAGCTCATTTTATAGATGAGGAAACAGAGGCAAACAGGGTTAAGTGACTTGACCAGGATCACACACCTAATATGTTTTTAACACTGGAATTGAATTCAGCTCTTCCTGACTCCAGGCCTGGTGCTCTATCCATGGCGCTCCCTCTCTATCCTATCCCCATTATACAGATAAGGAAATTGAAGTTCATAGTAATTAAATTAACTTGCCCATGGTTCCATGATTAGAAAGTAATTGAACTACTATTTGAACCCAGGGCTTCCTGGCTCCCAGTTCAGAACTTCTGCTATATCACATTTTCTTCTTAATACCATTTCCTCCCCTCCCCTTTCCCTATCCCAAGTATTATGTGTTGTTTTGAGGATCAAGTGAGATCATGCATGGAAAGAGTTTTTGCAAAGCTTGAAGTGCTATGTAAATGTCAGCTCTTATTGTTATGTTCCCCTGTTCCTTATTAAAGAGAGGGGAGAGGGGAAGAGATGCTGGGAACTTTCATCACGGGCACTGCTACTACGTATTGTGTTTGTTGAGACAGAACATCAGAACCAGATTGCGCCTGCAAATACCTGGCCAGCAGCCCAGCCCACTCCCCTTGCTCTCTCCTTCTCCTCCTCCTCCCCTCTCAATAGCTAGCTCTGTATCCCAGTCCTGGTCCATCTCTTCAAGGGGAGTAGAGGGCCCCTTCCTCACCTCTTGGAGACTACTTCAATCCCCCCTAAAAAATTCCTAGTCTGAATTAGACCCAGTTCTAGCTAGCTAGAATTGACTCTGACTCGCCTGTTCTCCATATCCCACAGTCTTGAGGCAGGGATACAAGAAAGCCAGGGCCAGACCGAAGTTTTGCTCAAAATAGTTATCCAGGGAGAGTTGTCCCCGGGTCCAGGTGTTGCTGCAGAGATTATATGCTACCAGTCAGATGCTCTGGGTCCTTCCTGAGCCGGGCTGGGTAGCTCCCGGAAACCCGTTTATGAATGAAGTTGGGTGGGGTGATTGGGTTCACATGCTTCCTTAACCAATGGGTGGGGAAGGTCCAGGGTCCCTCAGTTCCATGCCCAATTAGAAACAATGTTGCTTTTTAGCCAGAGTCTTATCCCTTTTTAAATTAAAGTGGATTATGACGACCCCCCAGGAGCTGAGAGAAAGGACTAAGTCAGAGGGCGATAGGGAGGTAGTGGGGAAACCTGGGCTGATTGAGAGTCACATGACCATGCATTTGAATTTGACACTTGTACCTTGTAGTCCTATGGGCAAGTACTTTCCATATGTGTGCCTTGGCTTCTTTTCTTTCCTTTCTTTTTCTTTTCTTTTCCTTCTTTTGTTTGTTCATTTTTTCCTTCCCACCTTCTTTTATTTCCGTCTTTCTTCCCTCCTTCCTCTCTTCCCTCCTTTCCTTCCTTCCCTTCTTTCTTCCTTCCCATCCTTTTCCCTTCCTTTCTTCCCTCCTTTGTTCTTTCCTTCTTTTTTCTTCTCTCCTTCCTTCCCATCCTCTTTTTCTTCCTTCCTTCCTTTGTTTGTTTTTTCCTTCCCTTCTTCCTTTCTTCCCTCCTTCCTTCCTTTTTTCTTTCCTTCCTTCTTTTCCTCTCTCCTTCCTTCTGATCTTTTTTTTCTTCCTTCCTTTTCTTCCTTTCTCCTTTCCACTTTCCTTCCTTCCCTTTTTCCTTCTTTCCCATCCTCTTTTCCTTTTTTCTTCCTTTGTTATTTCTTTCCTTTTTTCCTTCCCTCCTTCCATCCCTCCCTACTTTCTTCCTTCTCCTTTTTTACTTCCTTACTTTGTTCCTTTTTTTGTGCCTTGATTTCTTAAACCCTAAGGACATTGAACTAGATGATCTCTAAGACCCCTTTCAGCTTTAGATCCAAGATTCCAAGTTTCAAGAAGCTGGAGGACTGAGATATTCTTTGGTGGGGAAAAGTGGTAGGGAAGAGACCACCAGTGCCTTCAGTTAAATTTTCTTAAACACTGCTTAGTGGGCTGGTACTCTGACTTTGTCTCTGTCTGTGTCTCTCCTGCTTGTGTGTGTGTATGTGTGTGTGTGTGTGTGTTGTTGTTGTTGTTGTCCTGCTTTACAGACAAAGAAACTGAGGCAGAAAGAGGGTTTTTTTGTTGTTGTTTTTTTGTTTTGCTTTGTGAGACAATTAAAGTGACTTGTCAGGGTCACCCAGTTAGTAAGTATCAAGTATCTGAGGTCTAATTTGAATTCAGCTCCTCCTGACTGCAGGACCAGTGCTCTACCCACTGTGCCACCTAGCTGTCTCTAGAAAGAGGCTTTTAAGTAACTTGCTCAGTCACACAGCTGGTAAGGGCTGGATTTGAACTCAGATTTTCCTGATTCCAGGGCCAGAGCTCTCTATTCCACCTAATTGCTTTTCCATGTTTAACCTCATACTGGCCACTTTCCCCTCTGAGCTTCCCTTTCCTTTAAGAAATAAAAGAAAATGAAGATGTAGGACAACATGATCTCCAAGGTCCCTTTCGATTCCATGTTCCTCTTTGGAGAGGGTGACTTGAATTTGGACAGGCATGCATCTCTCTCCTACTTTGAGTTGGAGAAATGGGAACTACTTTCCCACTCAGAAGCCTTTAAGAATCAGGGGAGTTTCCAAGTATCCACACACAGCCTTCCAAGCATGGGTGCAATCCCTGTGGAATTGTTTCCTTGTCTACACCGCCACCTGCTGGAAATGATTTGGCAGGACAATTAAAATTTCCTCTGCCCCTTGGGGTGAGGGAGGAATTTTTTGGGTTTGTGGGGAAGGGGGTTTGTGATTCCCTGGATTGTCCTTGGGGAAAAGAGAAAATGGATCCAAACAACACAGAAGTATAAATCTCTTTGCCCCCTTAAATTGTCCATATTGTCTCACTCAAGTCCTATCAGGAGAAATAGCATTGAAACCCAGGTTCTGGGTCCAAATCCCCACCTTGCTACTTGCTACCTAGGTAATGGTAGATAGGTAAATTCCACATCTACTCTGTGTCTTAATTTCCTCTTTTGTAAAATGATGGATGTTAGACTAGATGGCCTCTAAGGTTCCTCCCAGCTCCAAATTTATGATCTTATAATCTTTTCCCCATTCAGAATTTAACACTGGCAAATATTAAGGACATCAAGAAAATTAAAGAAGCTACTCTGAATTTCCTTGAGGAAAACTACTATCTACTTTGCTTGGTTGGGGAACTGGACCAAGATAAGGGGAGTCAGACAGAGTAAGGAGATTCACAAAGAATTGTCTAGTTCAGTGGTTCTTTACCATTTTTTTTGCCATGGACCCCCTAGGAAGTCTGGGGGATTCTATGGACTTCTATTCAAAATAATGTTTTTGAATGCAAAAAAATTTCTTGTTTAGTCATTTCAAACACTTCATGACCCTATTTGGGGTTTTCTTGGCAGAGACACTTGAATGGTTTGCCATTTCCTTCTTTAGCTATAGATGAAGAAACTGAGGCAAACATAGTTAACTGACTTGGCTAAGGTTACATAGCTACTAAGAGTCTGAGATTAGATTTGAATGCATAAGTTTTCTTGATTCCAAGTCCTATCCTCTGTGCCACCCTATAAAAAACACAGAGGATTATAAAGGAAGCTATTTCTAATGAAACACTCATCAAAACATGTTTTAAAAGCAGATCTTAGAGGAGGGAAAGGGACCCACATGTGCAAGAATGTTTGTGGCAGCCCTTTTTGTAGTGGCTAGAAACTGGAAACTGAAGGGATGCCCATCAATTGGAGAGTGGCTGAATCAATTATGGTATATGAATGTTATGGAATATTATTGTGCTGTAAGAAACGACCAGCAGGACGATTTCAGAGAGGCCTGGAGAGACTTGCATGAACTGATGCTGAGTGAAACGAGCAGAACCAGGAGATCATCATGCATAGCAACAACAGTATTACATGATGATCAATTCTGATGGACATGGCTCTCTGCAATAAAGAATTGTCTCAAACCAGTTCCAGTTGTTCACTGAAGAAAACCATATACACCCAGAAAGAGGGACATGAAATATGGACCACAACGTAACATTTTCATGATCTCTATTGACATTTGCTTGCATTGTGTTGCCTTTCTCTGATTCTTTTTTTTTTCTTGTAGATAGGATTTTTCTTGCATAACTTCTCAAGCATTTCAACATTATTAACATGTAGTGGACTTCCTGCCATCTGGGGGAGGGGAGGGGACTGGGGGTAAAATTTGTATTGGAAAGCTTTGTAAAGATCAAGGTTGGGGAACTACCCATACATATGTTATACAAATAAAAAGCTTAAAAAAAAAAGCAAATTTGCAATCCCTAGATTAAGGGTTCCTAATTTTCCAGTCCAAGATACTTGTTTTTTGTTTTGTGTATTATT
>JAJPUD010014605.1:0-40239 GCA_023553655.1 Myrmecobius fasciatus
AAATAGCATCTCATTTGATCCTCACTATAATCCTGTGTAGTAGGTATTATTATTATCTTCATGTTACAGTTAAGAAAAGTATAGAAAAACTAAGCTAAGTAATTTACCCAGAGTAAGTACTTGAGGCAGAATTTGAATTCATATCTTTTTGATCCCAGGTCTATATATGAAAAAAGAATTGTGGAAGATACTTGAAGAACTTGGGATCTCGAAGAAGGCTAGATATTACAATTTTGGAAGGGAAGTTTGGAAGGAGATGTTATCATGTTCTCTAAAGACTACTACCAAGAACAACACAGATCTAATTTTTAGAAGTGTGGAGAAAATAGAGAAATAGTTGTGTGAATTGGATTTCTACCATGGCCATATTACTGCCATGCATGTTTTAAGTTCAGGCTGGATAAAGAAATCATCTAAGTTCTCAAAGAAGGAATTTCTACTTTCCATTATGTCATGGAGAAGGAATGAAAATAAAGCAGCAAGGAAGGAAGGAAGGAAGGAAGGAAAAAAAGGAAGGAAAGAAGGAAAGAAATAGGTTTGCAAAAACAAGGCATAATTTTGACATGTATTAAAATGTTAGAAGGCAAAAGAATTTGATAGATAAATCACTTAGCATATGGCACTAAATAATAGATATAATAATTTTGTAGCTGCTTCACATAGAATGGGTTGATTTCCCTTTAAGGGGGCAGAGAGGCACTACTCAAAATTTATCTAGTCAAGGATTAGAACTTGAATTAATTACTTGATTTGATTATCCTTTGAGACGTAAAAGGACCAGAATAAGGCACAGTGATATTCTGGAGATTTTGTTGGAATTCCTATTGACTCATGGGGACCTGGTATCTTTATGCCAAACACTCTTCATTAATTGTTGCCAATTGTTCTTGTGAACATACAAAGAGAAATTGAGAACTTTAATTGGGAATTACAGACTTTTTAATCTTATTATATGTAAAGTTTTTTTTTTCCTTACTTGGATTTGGTGGGCACATATATCTCATTTCAATCCAATGAAGAGCCTGAATCTTTGCACTGGTTTTCTAGTCCTGTCTCAGAATAATGTTGTTCCTTAGGAGTAGTGAGCCGAACTCTTTTAGGAAGAAACAGCTATTTTCTTTCCAAGGAATGATATATAGCTGCTATCGTGGGAGAGAGAATCCAGTATGGGTCAGCAAAAGAATAATGTTGATGTCGGCTGGTGGCTCCTGCTGTGTACTGTGGCAGGTATTTATTGATCTCATAAAAAGAATAACTCAGTTTACCCTCTTTCTTTGTCCAAGATTCATATCCAAAATTTCTTGAGGTCTGTGACACAATGACTCATTCATTTCCTGATTCAAATGTGCATAAATGATACTTCTAGAAGAAATATATAAGGAAATATGATAATATTTGAACAAAAAAACAGTTTTGATCACTGCTGCCATAGAAGGTAAGAATTTAATACAAGTGAGAAACAGAAACACTTAGGAAATGACTAGCTTGCAAAAAAGATGCTGTCTGTGATTGCAATTTGAATTTCTGGATCACAAAATATGGAAATGATAATCTCCTGTCCACTGATGGAATATACCTAATTGATGAGCAAGAATACATTTGCCGTAAATCTTGCAAATCCAATAGTTTTATGCAAATAGATTGGGGGTTTTACTTAGAGAACCCTAGAAAATCAATGGAAAAAATTAACCATTGTAACTAATAGTTACAGCAAAATAGCAAGATTGAAAATAAATTCTTAAAATCATCAGTGTCTTTTCCTATAACAAACAAAATCCAGGAGAAAAAGATAAGAAAAAATCCATTTAAGATAACAGAAAGCATGAACTATCTAGTAATAACTTACTAAGAAAGATGAAGAATATAAATAAATACAACTACACAGCATTTTTAAGAATAATTGAAGAATTTTCTGAATAATTGAAGAAATATTCAATATTTATCCACAAGGCAAGCTAATAAATGATACTACCAAAATTACACTATTGATTTAATGTTATACCAATCAAATTACCAAAAGGATAATTCATAGAACTAGGGGGAAAATAACGGAAAAAATTTAGAGGGGTAAAAGGTCAAAGTACATAAAAAAGCAGTATTTTTTAAACACTTAAAATATTAATCCCCACTGAAAAGTGTTAGAGATCAGTAAAAATAAAACAAAATCCAAATTAAAACAATGCTTACAATGACTGAAGCAGCAAACATGTTATTTCCAAAAATATTATTGGAAAAGCAATGGTAATATAGTATTACTTTGTAATAATTAATGTTAATATAGATAATAACAATTTATTGTTGAAGTTATTGTATATTATTTTAAAAAAATGTAAAAAAAGAGTTTAGATTGTAAAATAAGAACACCTACTAAAGTGTTCATAAACTTTTCATACTCTTTTACCCAGAAATTTAATTGTAACATATCTCAGGGAAATTATGAATCTGGAAAGACTCATCGGTATAAAATAATATCCACAGTAGAATTACTTGTGATAAAAAGTTGAAAAGAAAATATAAGCCTAATCATAGGGGAATGTCTGAAGGATTTATGGCACATGTAATTAAACTGAATGTTAATGTGCTCTTAAAGAATGATAAGAAATTAAAAAAAAACATGAGAATATTTGTATGATGAGATTCAGAGTAAAGAAAACACACAAAAGAAAAGCAGATAGTAATTGTAAAATATTAAACTAAGTCAATATTAAAAGTAAAAAAAATTCATCAGTTATAATTAACAGTCAATGTTATCAACATATTGCCTGAAATAAAAGGCATCCTTTCTTTTAGTTTCAATAGATAACTATTGTGGAAGGAGAGGGATTTATTATGTGAAAGTGCTTGCTTTGGTATTTCTTGGAAAGGTTCTTCTAGGTCAAATCTAAATGCACACATGTGCACAAATACATAAATAAACATATAAGCAGATACATATATAATTATAAGAAAGTCAAGGAAGGATAGCCAACACTAAAAAAAAAATGAAGAGAATGGTGGTTGTTTATAATACGCTTATGTATCTGACATCTTACAAATATAATTGAAATGATTTTAAATTAAGAAGGAAGATATTAAAAGAAAATTATCTATATATGGTCATTAAGGTAGACAACATAGAGAACATCTAAAATGTAGAAATTATAGTAGTAAAGAAATTCATGAAAAAAATAAGACAAAATGAAGCCATCAGTAAAACTCACAACCTGATATTTCGACAAAATTTGGTAAATGTGTGAATTGAATTTGAAATCTCTGGTCACAAACTTCCAATTGGAACAAGATCTTTCTCGCCATCAGGGACCCCTCTTCTTCAGTGATAACCACTTTTATACACTTGGGAGAGCACTACAAATAGAAGGAGGAATTTTAATTCACTAACTGGTTAATTTCTGAAGTGGAGAAATCTTATGGTGATTAAGGGGAATATTTATAACTCAAAACTACTTTTTCAATAGGTTTTTCACTGGTCATGAAATCTTCCCATTGTAATCAATTTTTGGTCACCTTAGCAGGGGCTTTTAAAAGTCACCAATCCCTTTCAACATCTCAGAGCATTCTACAAGTGATAAGGCCCTACTGTTTGACCAACAGTATGCTAGAGTTCAAGGAAGTTATGGGTTTGAAACACAGGTCATTAGAGTGTAAACAGAAGTGATTCATAGGAATTATGGAATATTATACCAGAAAATGAACCTTATTAAATGTAAGGGGATAGTATAGCAATTACATTCTTAGTACACTTAAATTGGCAATATGATTCTAGCTAATAAAAATAAATAATATCCTCATTAATACATGATAGATTTCAATCATTCATAATGTTTATCATAAAAGCATTAATAGATACATAAACTAATATAAACTTAATCCTAGTCTGGTAAATTCACTAATACAATCAATGATTCCCATCAAATTATGATAAATTGAATTATTACCTATTAATTTTAATAGAAGACAGCAAAATTATTATCACAAATCCTGATAGTAAAAACAATTTTGACTTCATCAGTATTTCTGATATTTAATGTGAAGAGCCACTACTCTGTAAGGTTATAATATCCAGATACATTCATGGGATATATAAAAGGATGGAGAGAAGTTGGAATCATAGATTAATCAGTCAACTTTTTAGATTTACCCCAGCTAGTATCAAGGGCACATAAAGGAAGGAAAGTTCCTAAAATCCAAAAGAAAATGTTCATGAGTAGACCTTTGAAGATACTCAAAATGGGAATAGTAGAGAGCTATGGCTAAGATCCTTAGAGAAAATATAGCCTAAATTATTAAAGGCATGGTAAAACTCTTTAACAAATCATTATAGTATAAAACACACAAAGAAACAACAAAAACAGAAATTATAAGACATACCAAATCCTTTAAGACATGACTTGATAGCTAAAAGTACATATTAGCTTACTAGGTTTCACAGATTAACAGATGATAAATCCCATGTTATAAATATAAAGCTTCAACTTTTACTGACAACTCAAATGATAAACAGGAATTAGTATATTACCACAGATCAAACATGTGCCTACATTTGTCCAGCCATGATAATGATCCATTAAAAATTTCAAGGACAATATTTTGAATAGATGCCACCACACCAAATACTTACAGTCCTCAAACTACATGGAACAGATAGCTTTCAAAATACTGAACCTGGAGGAATAAATCAAAATTATGTCAAAATAGGGGCATCTAGGTGGGGTACAGTGGATAGAGAACCAGGCCTGAAGTCAGGAGGACCTGAGTTCAAATCTGGCATCAGACACTTAACACTTGTGACCTTGGGCAAGACACTCAACCCCAATTGCCTCAGCAAAAAACAAAAACAAAATTATCTCAAAATAACATCAGGAATATCTTATCCTTGTCAAACTGTTTCCTACTAGAGTGGTGCCAGAGTTGCTTTCATGAAGGCTATAGAAAATGAGTTTAAATTCTAATATTTCAATTTAACTAGAGAAAGTATTTATTTCATAAATCTGTACACTAGTATGTAGAAAGTAGTAATAACAATAATAATGAAAATGACAATAATAACTAGTATTTGCATAGTGCTTTAAGATTTTCAAAGCACTTTATAAATATTATCTCATTTAATCTTTACAATACTGGTTACATGACCCTAGATGAATAACTTAACTTCTTGCAGCTTGCAAAACCTACAAGTTATAAAGAAAGTCCCTAGTGTATTAATTTAGAACAATATTGTTTCTACTGTGCTTTCCCTCCAAATCCACATGAAGATGACAATGCAAATGCTGTAATCTACTTTCAGAAAAAATTGATAAGCACAGTAACAGAATTAGGATTATAGAACCCAGACCTAATTCCAAGGCCAATGTTTCATTTCCACCTCACCTTATATGAATATAAATATTGAACAGAAATGCTTATTAAAACTGATAGAAGGTGGTCTTAAAGTGATAACAAGTCAATTGGAAGCTCAATGGAAATGTGGAGTAACACACCTGCTTATCAATATAAATGCATAATGGACTATTGTTGTGTTCCTGCCACATTAAAGTTTCAGCACAGGAAAACATTTGTTCACTAACTTTCATCTTTTGAAAGGAAATCTAATTAATTTTTTATTGCTGCATTCATTCCACAGATGTAATATTTGTTTAACTTTGTGCAATAGGCAGCCCTAACAATAGGACTGTCATTCTGTGCTGTAAGTAGGGCATACATAATTTTGCACCTCGTGAATACTCTGAAAAGGGACAAACAAAAGAACTGAACAAATATTACTCTAAAAGAAAGATTGATCAATTGTTTTTTTTCCTACCTGAATCTTTAGTCATGTGGGCAGCTTTATTCTCCTTTAAGCTCAATTCTTTGTTTTAACTTTTGTTTCCTTCTCACAGATTATGAGGGGATAAAAAGAACACTGAATTTCTAATTAGAAAAGAGGATTGGACTTGGATTTAGAAAACTTTGGTTTGAATCTAATTTCTGCTTCATATTATTGATATAATCTTGAGCATTTTCTCTTCAAAAATGAATCACTTTAGACTAGACTTTACACTGGATAGCTGGTAGCAGTAAGTCTGTTAGGTTGCACTTTGGGCCTGGAATCAGGAAATCTACATTAAAAAGTTGCTTGCTACAATATTCCTGCACAAGTCACTTAACCTCTAAAGATAAAATGCCCACAACAACCCAGGAAGTTGTGAAGATCAAGTGGGATAATATTTGTAAAGTGAGCACAGTTCCCAACACATAGCAGATGTTTCTATTCAATATTTGCACTCAAATAAGAGGCAGTGGAAAGTGTATTAGACTTGGAATCAGGCCTAGATTCCATAAACTCAGTTCTGTTACTCTGCCCCTCCATGTAGATTTTGAGAGAAAACACATTAAAAGTTATATACCCCTGTATGAATATTCTAGGGAATTTCTCTACAATTCTGAGGGTTCCTCAGAACACAAGAGGATAAATTACTTGCCCAGGATTACACAGCCATTAGATGTAAGATTTAAATTTATAAATGATTGCCTCAATGATTTCTATGATCCTTTGTAATACTCAAATTTGAGCTCATGATTCAATGTCACATATTGTAGTCTAATCTATAATCCAGTGTTTCAAAACAAAAATTACTCTGAAAAGTATTTTGTAATTTGTCATGAAATACCATGTAAATTAGCTTTTTATGTGATATACATGATATATGTGTGTCCATGTATATATACATATAATTTATTATATATAGAACCTTTTTTAATGCATGTAGGTATGGCAACATTAAAAAACAGTTCAATTGCATGGAGCATGTAAGACACAATTATGTTAAAAGCCAAGGAATTACAGATATCCTAGATTTCCCTTGTGTTTGAACTGATTGTCCTCTTTATGTTGGGGCAGGAAATCAAAGTTAGTTCACTTGGTTTCCATATATGTGTTCAAATGAATAATTTTTATAAGCATTTATAGCAATATGTTATGTGAAATTTCCTAGTTAATCCTTTTGGTCAAATTGACTTGAAAGAAAAAGCTGTAAAGAACCAGAGCACGTAAAGAATGATCACATTGTTGCATAAATCCTGAGTTAGCTGGATTGCTAGGTACTCTCTCACAGCTGCATCAGGAGAAAGGGGAATTTTCTGGATGAGTACTGAGGAAAAAAAGTTCAAAAATCCTGTGTTGCATTAAAGATTCATTTTTATCACCATTAGAGTATACTCAACTTTGCAAGGTAAGTAATTATTGAAAACCTTTATCTTTCATATTTTCTAATATTACATTTGAAAGCTCTTCTCTTTCTTAATTTAAAGAATTCTGGGTTCTGTGTAAGGCTTTTCCTTTAGTATTTGAACTCCTTTCTAGGTTCAAGATAGATTTTTCTTTGAGGTTCTTCTTTGCCTCCTCTTCTTGGCAGAGAACCTTATAAAATATTTCATTGAAAAGATTGAAATCATTTGCTGAGCTCTCCTTCTGCCTTATTCTCATGACATGCCATTCCCCACACATTCTTCACTATATATTCTGACCACTGTCTAGCAGGAAATGATAGCCATTTCCTCTTCTAGGGAAATCTTTTTGTATATACAAATAATCCCAGTCTTCTCCAGAATACTTCTTTATCACCATCATTACATTTGCAATAACCTTCAAACTCTGTTTTTCTAAGGTCTTTTCCAGCAATCTATAAAATGACCATATACCTTCAATCATAAAAAAACAACTTTTAGTGGATCCACCTATGCTTGATAGCTATCATTCTATTACTGACTTCCATTTTAATGGCTAAATCCTGTCTATAACTGATGCTTCAACTTCCTTTTTTCCTAGTCTCTTGCCTCTGTAGTCTGGCTTCTGACTTCATCATTCAGCTCTCTTTATACTTATCTATAAGATCTGAATTGCCATTTTTTTGTCTCCAGTTTTCATCTTTAAGCTTTCTGTAGCCTTTTTTTCTCTATCTTCTCTCCTCTCTAGGTACCATGACATTGGTCTATCATGATTCTAATCCTATCTATCTTATTACCTTTTCAATCTTTTTGCTTTGATCATCATCCACATTGTTTCCAAAAGCTGTGGTAATTTTCCAAAGTTCAGTTCTGGGCCTTCATTTTCTTTTCCCTCTTTATTATTTCATTTAGTGTTCTTATTAGGTCTCATGGGTTAAATTATTATCTCTAGGAAAATATACTTATCCATCCAATAACCTCTCTCTTGGCTTTCATCTTCCAGTTCCAAAATTAGCATCTTGAACTATTTATATTAGAAGAATCTTAAATTTATCAAATTTAAAACTGAAATCAATTTATTTTACTTAACATATTCTTTTCTTCATAAATTATTTGTTAATTTTTAAGGAAACCAGCAGCCTCTCAGGTATCTAGACTCATAATTTAAATTTCATCCTTGATTTTTCAGTTTCTTTCAATCCCCATAACCAATATGTTGGCAGGGTTATTGATTCTAACGTTCATATTTGTTACACATTCTATTCTTTCCTCTGATCCTGCCATCATTTTTGTGCTGGCCCTCAACATTCCATGACTGAATTATCACTATATCTTTCTTGTTGTTCTAACAACCTAGCCATTCCAGGCTGTTCTTCATTCAGTTATCAAAATGATCTTAAAGTACAGATCTGATCATGTCATTTCATTATTCAATAAGCTCCAGTGACTTTTTAATTAGCTCACAAAGCACACTCAGTCTCTCAACCTTGGTCATTTTTTTATTGTTCCTTTTGCTTGGATTGATCACCATTCTCTGGCTAAAAGTCCCAGCTAAAATCTCATGTTTTTATAAATATTTACTGAGACATCTGCTGTCAAGATGGCAGAATGAAGAAAGACACCATTTGAAGTTCTTCCAAACTCCCCTCCAAACAACTAGAAACCTAATTCAGAATTGGTAGGAGCAGAGAAGCAGCTTGCCAGCACAGCAAGAAAGGTTTGTCTCACTAAGATGGGAGAGGAGCAAGGTCCAATAGCAGCGAAGTCCAGCAGCAATATCATATCCCTGAAATACCAATCCTAGTACAAGCATCAGGGTGGCTTGATACAACTACTGTCCAGTAGGGTAAAAGCCCTGGATAACAGCAAGACCCAGCTCCTGGGACCTACCAATAGAGAGACAGTGTTTCCATAGGCATAAAGCTCCATCTCTCAATCAGGTCAGCAACTAAGTTACTCTGGCAGGACAAACTAGCAAAAAGGCCCTGATTCCAGAGCACTTTGGCAACAAGGTCCCAACCCTGGAGTATACAAATAGCTAAACCCAAAATTCAGAGCAAGCCAACAGGGAAGTCCCATTCCCTAGTACAAGAGAGAATGGAAATAACTCTCTATACAAAGTAACCAAGTAAGCCCTGTTGCCTGGAGAAAGCCAGCAGCAAGAATCAGAGGCCCTGAGACAAAGAGCCCAATATAAAAATACCAAGTCAAACAAAACGGGAAAAAGGAAGAAAAACAGGTAGCCATACCAGATATAAAATTATATCATAAATTGGCACTTATCAAAAACAGATAGTACTTCTAAGAAACAGCATGGTGGATCCCTAGAATAGGTTAAGTGAGTAAGAAACAGGAGTGAGATACTAATATACTCTAAGATAAACTCAGAGACTCCAACTTCTAGGATAAAAACTCACTATTAAAAAAAACACTGGGAAAACTGGAAATTTTTATGGTAGAAACTAAGTATAGACCATTATCTTATAACGTAAATCAAGATAAGGTCAAAATAGATAAATGGTTTAGAAATGAAGAGTGATACCATAAGAAAATTGGGAGAACAAGAATTATTTTTTCAGATCTATGGAAAAGGGAAAAAAATTATCAAACAAGATATAGAAAACATTAAGAAATGCAAAATGGATAATTTTGAGTACATTATATTAAAAAGGTGTTTTGTTGTTGTTGTTGCTGTTGTTTTTTACACAAAGAAACCCAATGTGACCAATATTAGGAGGAAAGCAAAAAATTGGGAAACAATTTTTACTTCCAGTGGTTCTGATAAAGGTCTAATTTCAAAAATATATAGGGAATTTAGTCAATTTTATAAAAATACAAGTCATTTCCAAAGTGATAAATAAAGTATATGAACAGGCAGTTTTTTTTGATGAAGAAATTAAAGCTATCTATAGACATATGATAAATGCTCTAAATAACTATTGCCTAAAGAAATGAAAATTGGGACAGGTAGGTGGCACAGTGGATAAAACACCAGCCTTGAAGTTAGGAGGACCAGAGTTCCAAGTTCCAATCTGGTATCAGACACTTAACATTTCCTAGCTGTGTGACTCCGGGCAAATCACTTAACCCCAATTGCCTCAGAAAAAAAAAATTAAAAAAAAATTAAAACAACTCTGAGGTGGCATCTTACACTTACCAGATTGACTAAGATAACAGAAAAAAATAAAATGATAAATATTGGAAGGGATGCTTCAGTTGAATAAAAGAAAGAGTAGAAATGATCACTTCAGACAAAACAAAAGCAAAAATAGATTCAATTAAAAGATAAAAAAGAAACTATATCTTACTGAAAATTATCCTAGAAAATGAAGTCATATCAAGACTAAACATATGCTCAGAATTAGATAAATCTAACAAAAATAAACAAAAAAGATGTTAAGGTGAATAAAATTCTGAGAAAATTAGAATATAGATATTCAGGGTTTTTTTTTTTTCATTTTTAAAAGCTATTTTAGTTTCAAAACATATACATAGATAAGGTTCCAAGTTCACCCTTGCAAAACCCTGTATTGTTTTGTTTTATCTATTTTGTACCAACACTACCAAACTAGATTAGAACTCTGAGGAAAATGTCATTTAAAAGTTGAAATTTATATTAGTATAATTGACTATATCAATAACCAAATGAACAACAATATATGATTATCTCAATAGATGCAGAAAAAGCATTTGATAAAATCCAATACCCATTCCTATTAAAAACATTAGAGAGTATAGGAATAAATGGACTTTTCCTTAAAACAGTCAGTAACATCTATTTAAAACTATCAGCTAGCATCATATGTAATGGGGATAAACTGCAACACTTCCCCATAAGATCAGGGGTGAAACAAGTTTCCCCACTATCACCATTACTATTCAATATTATATTAGAAATACTAGCTTTGTAAATAAGAGAAGAAAAAGAGATTAAAGGAAATAGGATAGGTCATGAAGAAACCAAATTATCACTCTTTGCAGATTATATGATGATATACTTAGAGAACCCTAGAGAATCAACTAAAAAAACATTAGAAATAATCCACAACTTTAGCAAAGTTGCAGGATACAAAATAAATCCACACAAATCATCAGCATTTTTATACATTACTAACAAAATCCAAGAGTAAGATAAACGAAGAGAAATTCCATTTAAAATATCAAAATTCCAAATATAAAATATTTGAGAATCTATCTGACAAGGGAAAGTCAAGAATTGTATAAGCAAAACTACAAAATACTTTCCACACAAATAAAGTCAAATCTAAACAGTTGGAAAAACATGAAGTGCTCTTGGATAGGTCGAGCAAATATTAGAAAGATAACTATACTACCTAAACTAATCTATTTATTTAGTGTTATGCCAATCTAACTCCCAAGAAATTATTTTACTGACCTAGAAAATATAATAACAAAATTCATCTGGAAAAACAAAAGATAAATAATTTCAAGGGAATTCATGGGAAAAAAAAACCTCAAATGGAGGTACCCTAGCTGTACCTAGCTTATATTATAAAACAGTGGTCATTGAAACCATTTGGTACTGGCTAAGAAACAGTAGTTGATCAGTCGAATAGGTTAGGTTCACAGGACAAAATAGTCAATGACTATAGTAATGTAGTGTTTGATAAACCCGAAGACCCCAACTTTTGGGATAAGAACTCACTATTTGACACAGAATTCTGGGAAAATTGGAAATTAGTATGGCAGAAACTAGGCATTGACCCACATCTAACACCTTTTACCAAGATAAGATCGAAATGGATTCATGGTTTAGATATAAAGAGTAATATAAACAAATTAGAATAATGTAGGATAGTTTACTTCTCAGACCTGTGGAGGAGGAAGGAATTGGTGAACAAAAAACTATCATTATCAATTGCAAAATAGATAATTTTGATTATATCAAGTTAAAGAGTTTTTATACAAACAAAACTAAATGCAGACAAGATTAGACAAGAAGCAATAAACAGGGAAAACATTTTTACATTCAAAGGCTCTGATACAGGCCTCATTTCTAAAATGTATAGAGAATTAACTCAAATTTATAAGAATTCAAGCCATTCTCCAATTGATAAATGGTCAAAATATATGAAGAGACAATCTTCAGATGAAGAAATTAAAACAATCTCTAATCATATGAAAATGTGCTCCCAATCACAATCGATCAGATAACTACAAATTAAGAATACTGAGATACCACTACACACCTGTCAGATTGGCTAAGATGACAGGAAAAGATAATGTTGGAAGGGATGTGGGAAAACTGGGACACTGATACATTGTTGGTGGAACTGTGAATGGATCCAAACATTCTGGAGAGCAATCTGGAACTATGCTGAAAAAATTATCAAAACTCATACTCTTTGACCCAGCAGTGTTTCTACTGTGCCTATATCCCAAAGAGATCTTAAAGGAGGAAAAGGGCCCCACGTGTGCAAGAATTTTTGTGGCAGTCCTTTTTGTAGTGTCTAGAAACTGGAAACTGAATGGATGCCCATCAATTGGAGAATGGCTGAATAAATTATGGCATATGAATGTCATGGAATATTATTGTTCTGTAAGAAACGACCAGCAGGATGATTTCAGAGAGGCCTGGAAAGACTTGCATGAACTGATGCTGAGTGAAATGAGCAGAACCGGGAGATCAATACACACGGCAACAACAAGACTATAAGATGATTGATTCTGATGGACATGGTTCTCTTCAACCATGAGATGATTCAAGCCAGTTCATATTGTTCAGTGATGAAGAAAGCCATATATATCCAGAGAGAGGACTGTGGGATCTGAGTGTGGACTGCAACACAGCATTTTAACACTTTCTGTTGATGTTTGCTTGCATTTTTTTCCTTCTTAGGTTTTCTTTTCTTTTGCTTTCTCTTTGTAGATCTTATTTTTCTTGTGCTGAATGATAATTGTATAGATATGTATACATATATTGGATTTATCATATATTTTAACATATTTAACATGTATTAGACTACCTGCCAGGTAGGGAGAGGGTGGGGGGAAGAAGGGAAAATTTTGGAGCAGAAAGTTTTTCAAAGGCCAATGCTGAAAAATTACTCATATGTTCTGTACATAGAAAGCTTTATTTAAAAAAAAAAGAGATGTAAAAAAGTAATACATGATATAAAAGCATACATAACACACATATACAAATACACATCATGTTTATGAAGCACTTAGTGAGAGTTCTGAGTAACTATTTTAACTTAACCTCAAATCTCCATTGTCTGAACAACTGCCTCACTCCATATAATATGGCAAAGTGGGAAATCTTTTGGGATCATCTTCTCATCAGTTGCCATATTATTTTCCAAGGATTTGTGTGATAGTTATTGAAAACTCCTGTTGCCAATCAGTACTGACCAAAGAAGCTAATTACTCCTAAATTTTTGAATGATAAGGCTTCTGCTAACACTAAGAACATCAATCTCAATATATCATTTCTTTCACCTGGGATCATGAAATGAATCACAAAATGATAGAATAAGATAAAACTTTGCTACCCATTCTTAGGATCACTTAGGCTAACACCTACTTTTGGGTTCTTCTGTGGTAGACAGTAGTCATTGTTACCAGATGGCAGATGACATTTACTATCCCTCTCCTTCATAGGAAGTCCAAAGTATTTTCATGTTCATTATGTCCACTGAAATCTACCAGGTGGACTGCTCTTCCTAGTTCAGTGGCCAGACAACTTTGACATAAGTTTTGATTATCAGGTGGGAAGAGAAAGATGCACAAAGAACTTTATCTGTTCTTTAGCAAAGGTATAAGACCCATATAAAACCCTTAAAAATAAAGCAAAGGCTTCATTGGGAGTATCCCAATTACATCAATAGAAATGAATAATAATATTTAATTTATAATTTACCAACAAAATATAAGGCATAGCTACCTTTTTCTGCTTTCTCTTTATTTAGGCACATATTAGTAACTAGTAATCCTGATTAATAGATAAATTTATGAATAATCTTTAATGTATATTCTTCACTAATTTTGAGAGTCAGGAATTATGTATGTGGAAAGGGAGATTTCCTCAAAAGCAATTCTGAGAAAAGATATCTACTAAAAGGATTTATCATCATGGTGATGACTAAAATCATGTTAAAAGCAATCAGGAGACCTAGAGTCTGCCAAAACTCCAGAATAATTGTGGTGAATTTCTCAGGCCCATTTGACAGTCTAACAACAGGACTTTATCTTCCCTAGAAATGTATTGACTATTTTTATTATTTTTTATGATATGCTTTTAAATCTTTGTGTTTTATACAATTTCTATGAATTATTTTTTATAAAAAAATTTGCCCTAAATCAGGAATTTCTGAAAAGTCATTATGATGATGAGGATCAAGATAACAATAAGCTAATATAAAAATTTGACCTTAAAGGTATAGAGTGCTTAATATATTTTATCTTGTTTTATCTTCATGATGCCTATATTTAAAGGATGATTTCAAGTCTTTATCATGGAATTTAGCTGAATAAAAAGAAAGAAGATTGTATCTTCCACTTCTAAGTTAGGTAAATGTCTCTTGGAGAACACAAGACATTTCTCAACAACCAAAAATAATACTGATGATAATGATAATGATGATGATCACAACAGTGATAACTAACATTTGTATCACACTTTAATATTTGCAGAGTGTTCAAGATGTTATTTTATTTAATCCTCATGATAATTCTAGGATTTAGGTGTACATGAAGAAATTGATGAAGACACAAGTTATGTGATTTGTCCAAGTTTATATAGCATCTAAGATTCTACTTCACCTCAAGTTTTCCTTAAAGCAAAATCAGCACTCTTTCTCTGGAGACACTTAGTTCTCTTTGCATAAATAAAACATTAATAGTAGAAACTATGCTTTATATCAGTACTTACCATATGACATCTCTATTGAAAGAAGAAAACTATATTTTTATACTGTGTTTTCAATGTCTACTGTCATTTGATTTTGAATTATAGGCTTATTTTTGAAAAAAATATTCTTAATATTTGAAGAAAATTATAAGAAATTATTTCAGTATAGTGAACTATATGTACATAGTGAGAAATCAGTAATGATTTTTTGAATAATGATATTCCTTTTCTTTATAAGAGTGGCTAGTTTTGTAATTTAAATGGTGTAATGAAATCTCAGTATGAAAATTCCCTCTACTGACATATAGTATTAAATAATTTTAACTCATCATCTTAAACAGATGATTACTGGGAAATTAAGTGAGTTTTTGAGGGTCACATCCCAAACATACATCAAAGATGGGACTGCAATTCAGTTCTTTTTGCTTTCCAGACTAAACTATTATGCCCTATACGAAAATGACTCTTTGATCATTTGCATACAGTTATTTTACAGCCAATAATTGATTGATGGAACACAACTTTAACCTTCCTTTCAAGGTGTTATTTCTTAGAATGAGTTTCAAGGTAGGATGGTTAATCTCTGCACATATCAATTTAGTTGATTCAAAATGATGTACTAGATTAATAAGATTTATATTCATTTGAAAATATATGCATAAAACGTTATAGAGTTATTTGAATTATTGCTAATTTTTTCCATTCCCTATTTTTATATAAATATCATCATAATTCAAACTGAATTTTTTGCTTCTTAGAAACTGGCAACTTTCATATTGCCAGAGAAGGGAAAGAAAGATGTCCTCTGGCAGTAAGCAGTGAAACCCACAGGCAGTTAGTGATTAGCCACCAAAACGGTGAAGCAAATGCAGCTGCTACTTGCTCTTGGGGGAGTGATTTAATCTTTTTCTCTGCTTGTGAAATCCAGGCAGCCACTCTATAGAATACTTTTGGACACTCTAAGGCTCAATTTTCCAGTCCTAGTGTTCTCGACAAATAGTTTCCCAGCCACAGAATAATAACCATTTAAAATTTTTTTCTGTGTCCTCCACAGAAAGGCCATTCACCAGGACACTACCTATAATTTCCAGGCCTTGTGCCATCAATTATGAACTTGCCTGCATCTCGATACATCAAGGCTTGCATATAATTCCATAAAGTTTGATTGAAGAGACTGTGCTCTATAAACTGCAGTATAAAATCATTTACTTTTGTCATTATTATTTTTTTAAGTTTTGCTTTTGTTATCCAGATATGGCATAGAAATTCTTATGTAAGCAGAAATTATGTAAGGTTCTTGGAGCCCAGTGAATTCCATAAATTGCCATTCTCTACTTAAGCTGGTATCTAATTATTCTTTGAATCTTCTTTTTTATGTATTCATAGCATTTTAGATATGGGAGGGGCCTTAAATGATCTTACCTATCTCCTTCATATTACTGATGAGGAAACTAAAATCTAGCAAAGGTAAACTCATAAGTCCAATATATACTTATTGATATGGCATAAAGCAAATAAAAAACTAGTTTACAAATTTTTGTGGCTCTTCTCATAATTTGAACAAAGTAAAAGTTATAGGATAATTTGTTTTTAGATGGAGGAGAGAAAAAGCAACTTAAAAAAAATTATTTTCTTATCTAAATCACTCCCCATTGAAGAATTTATTTTCTTCTCCTAAAAAATGCATTTAATCTCTAACCTCAAAAATAAAAAAAAAAACTACAATTTTAAAAGAGTGGGCAGACAATGGAATGATTATATTGCTACATTTTGCTTCTGCCAGCTATTCCCAGTGATTAATTGTGTTTGCATATGCAAATTAAAATACTGTGCACTTATTAGTTTAAATATGTTTTTCATTAGGTAAATGAAATGCTTATTGGATATGATACAAGGCTAAAAGCAGAATATTGTCAAAACAAGGCACAGAATGAGAATTTTTTTTCAGATTTCTTTCCAAAGAAGGTGACAATACTAATTTTATCTGCTTCATAAATTAGCATCAACTTCATAATTTTTTAGAGAAAAAAAGATTAGGAAGACTAAATTTCATTTCTTACTTGATTGAGGTATTTTATTATGTAAAATTTGGAATCTTTTAAACTGAACTTGGAGATCTTAACAGGAGATGAACCTGTTGAATATTTTTTTAAGGTCATATGGGGAGTCAACAGCAACACAATTGAAATCATGGTTTTATGACTCCAAAGCTGTGGTTCATTTTACTATACAGAAATGTTTCCTTATGACTACTGAATTGATGCTAACTCATAGAGACACAAATTTAGTTGTGAAAGGGACATTAGAAGCTATCTAGTTCAACCTTTCTTCTTTGTAGATGAGGAAATTGAAGCCCAGAGAGGTTAAAGTGACTTTTTCACAGTCAAACAGGTATTGTATATTAGAAGCTATATTTGAACCAGTTCATACTTACATCAAGTCTAAAATTTTGCCTACTATATCATGTAAAACAGGGCTTCTTAAAAATTTCTCACTTGTAACTCCTTTTCTCCTGAGAAATTTTTACATGAACCCAGGCAGATAGGTATTTAAAACTGATATGTAACCAAACACAAACTAGTAATAAATCATGATTTCATGACCCCCATAATCAGTTACAAGACCCCATATGGAGTTTCGACCCACAGTTTAAGAACCTGGGATGCAGAAAACAGAATAATAAAAGGCTTGAAATAAGAACATGACATCCTATCTTTAAGGATAGAAAGATGGCCTGTGGCCCAGTAGAATGGTATGAAAAATATTCAATAAATGACTCATAAACACAAATTAAATATTGGCATCATGTGAGTTTTAGATCAAAAGCAGAGCATTCCTTCCTGCCCTGAGGAAAATTGAACTCTCCTATCTTTGAGTAAAATGATCAACTTTGATTTTGCCTGAAAGTTTTGAAAGAGGGACTTGTATGATGGGGCTTTGTGTTGAATCAATCAGCCTGATGATGGTAATTTAATGTAAATGGACTTTACTTACTCAACATTCTTCCTGCTGAAAAGAATCCTGTGGAGAAGATGCTTTAACTATGTCTTTTTTCCTCTTCTCTCCTGAGGATTTTGACCTGATGATGTGCTTTAACTCCCCCTTTCCCTTCCACTGTATCTAGACCTATTATATTGCAGATGGGGATTTTCCTTCTAGGTTCTATGCTATTTAGTTTGGTATAAGATTGATTTTTGCCTTTGAAAGTATGTTCCCTTTACATTAAAATTCATGATGCATCATGACTTATGTGATATTTTCTGTATATAGTCAGGTCACCTACAGCTAAGGGAAATGGAAAAATGATTGGGTAGCTAGAAATACCTAGAATTAAGAACAAATTAAAAAAAAATAATTCAGAAGAATGAACCGTGTCCTTTTGATTAGATTTTAAACCCGATAATGGTGACTCAGGCCCTGAATATCATCTATATTAAGTCTGTCGCTTAAGACACTAAACAAACAGAAAGGTGATCCACATGGAACAAAGAGGGCCAAATTATCTCTAAACTAAAATGAGCTTTTTTATATAGCCAGATCAGGTCAATCAAACTTTGAAGTCCAACAAAGATCTCTAACTTCTGGCCCAAAGAGGTGGGGTCATGTACCAGAAGCATAGGATAAAAGAAAGCATATATCTCTAGCTTGCCCAGTGTGAATAAAAGGAATAAATCCTTGGACAATTTTACTGCACAGAGAGCCATAATGGTTACATATACATAAATCTGTGTTTTTGTGTGTAGTAATTCTGAGTGCTTGCATTCAAGTTAAAGGATATTTATTTATTTTACATTTTCTATAAAGAATTGTATATGTGATATATTTTTATCTTCCCAGAGAAAGACCTCAATTAAGGAATCTTCCAAAAGAGGAAAATCAATGAAAAACCCAAAACATATATAAGGAGAATGAAGAAAGATTAAATAATTATAAAGGCCATGAATCAAAAAAAGTATAAAAGATTAGACTAGAAAAAAGGAAAGTTAAATAGAAAATGGAATGAGGGGAAAAACATTTTAGGAAAAAAAAGAAACAAAGTATTTTTTAAAAAATCAGGAGGAGAAAAGTAAGGGGGATTTCCCTTTATTTAACTGAGAGGAGCAATGGGGGGAAAGAATTAAAGAATTCAATAAAAGGAAGAAAGAAAAAAATCAGTTTAGGGTAGTGAGTTAAAAATGCATGGGTTGTTGAGGGTAGAGTGAAGAAAGTGGGAATAAAGTCACTGTTGATTAAGTTTAAGTAAATATATTGAAAAGAAAATGTTTGTAGCTTATGCAAAAATTTATATAAATTATAGAGAAAGTGGGGGGGAATCTAATTCAGAATAAAAAACAGAGGGGAAATGGGAGCATTGAAAAACTAACTCACAACTTAAAAAGTGAATGGGTTAAACAATACAATACAATGAAGAAATTTGAAAAAAAATACTTCAAAATGTGTTGATTGCAAAAATGCATTTAAAAAACAAACACATACACATAATAAAAATATAGGACTGTATACAGGCACACACGTGCGTGCACACGCACACACACACACACACACACACACACACACACACCATTGCATTTGTAACCTGAAAATGAAACATTAATAATAATGCTCTCAAAGTAAAAACAAACATTCAGAACATAAAAATACATAAACAACAAACATATTAAGCTGAACGTATTTATAGGCATTGCTATTAAACTTATGTTTCAAATTCTTAACATCTAAATTAATAAATGAATTATGAAGAGATATACAATAATGCAATAGAGAGATTTTAATGTCCCACTCTTAGTTTTGGACAATGCTAAGAGAATCACAAACAATAGAGACAGAAAAGAAATCACAGTGAAATCCTATAGAATAAAAAGGTCATAAATAACAAAAATATGTGAACAAAAATGATAATATGTTACTTGAGATACCTCAAATGGGATTTTTGGGATTTGGGATATGTTTTTTGGGATACAGCTAATGGAATTCTCAAGGGAAAAATTGAATTTCCACAAAAATATATATTATATATAATGAAAAAGAAAGAAGATAAATAAAATGAATTTGTATGTAAATCTTAAAATTTAAAATTCAACAGATAAACCCAAAACAAGCATAAAATGGGATATTCAATTTAGAAGATAGATAAACTAGAAAGTAAAAAATATATAAATTAAACTAAAAGTCACATATGTATAAATTCATAAAATTGGTAAATATTAATAATTTGGTTAAAACGATAGCAAAAATAATCAAATTTTTATAATACTAAAAAAAGAATATGTAATTACAAGAGAGTCAAAATAAATAAAAAATAATTATCAGGATGTACTTTGCAAAATTATAAGATAACAAAACCAAGAACACAACAGAATAGAATACCTTCAAAAATACAAAATAGCTCAATTGATATAGCAAATAAGTATCTTATATATAAACTAATCTCAATAAAGTAGAACTATTCATAAAGAGACTACAAAAGGAAAAAGAAATAACTAATCCTGATGAATTTGCTGCAGAAATCAATCAAGCTTTTATAAGAAGATTAGTACCAATATTATGGTTATCTTTCTCAAAAACTGAGAAGGAAAGCACATATCAGGGATAAGCAAAGCATAAAAGGAGAATTATATATGAGAAGTATTAATAAATGTCAATTCAATCATTTTAAATTAGATCATATTAAGTGAGTTTAAAAGATTCATCAAAAAACCCATCATATTCAAGTTGCACTTATATTAGGGAATCAAGTTTGTTTCAATATGAGGGAGAAAATAATATTGTTAATAATATTAAAGACAACACAAACCAAAACCCAAAACCAAAACACTATTTCAATAGATGAAGAAATAACCTTTGATGAAGCATAACTTTTATACTACAAATGCTACAAACAAAAGAATTCATGGATGAAGTCTAAAAGGTCTTAAAAAAGGAAGATGGGAGAGCAATGCAAGGAAAAAATAAGATTATGAAAATAAAATCAACAACTAGAGAAATCCAGAGTCTTAAGGAATAAAATGACTCTTTTTTATTATTAAAGCTTTTTATTTGCAAAACATATGCATGGGTAATTTTTCAATATTGACCCTTGCAAAGTCTTCTGTTACAAATTTTCTCCCCTTCTCACCCCCTCCCCTGGATGGCAGGTAGTCTAATACATATTAATAATGGTAAAATGCATAACAAATTGAATACACACACACACATTTATACAGTTATCTTGATGTACAAGAAAAATTATATCCACAAGAAAAAAAAAAAACATGAGAAGGAAAACAAAATGCAAGCAAACATCAATAGAGAGTATGAAAATGTTATGTTGTGGTAAATGATCAGATCCCACAGGCCTCTCCCTGGATATATATGGCTTTCTTCATCACTGAACAGTTGGAACTGGTTTGAAACATCTCATTGTTGAAGAGAACCATGTCCATCAGAACTGAACTGATCATCATATAGAAAATGATTCTTTGAAATTTAGAATTGAGAAAGGGGAAGCCAGTGAAGTTATAAAAACAAGAAATAATAATAATAAAACAAAATCCAAACAAAAAATTCTAAAAAGAATTGAAGAAAATGTGAGAGATTCCATAAGAAAAACAAGATCTAGAGAGCAGGTGAAGAAGAAAATCCTAAAAATAATTGGACTACCTGAAAACTACAACCCCCTCAAAAAATAACCTTGATATAATAAAAAGAAATAAGCAAAGAAAAATGCCTTGAAGTGATAAGAGGAAAACTAGAAATGGAAAAAAAGCCACTAATCATCACCTGAAGGAGATTCCACAAGGAAAAGATACAGAAATATAATTGCTAAATTTCAAAAACCCCAGACCAAAGAGAAAATTTTACAAGCAATAATAACCAAATCAAATATGCTGGAAGTACAATTAGAGTCCCACAAAACCTATCAGTGGTTACAATAAAAAAATGCAGGTCCAAGAATATGATATTCTAAAAATAAAACAATCAAAGTGATTTTGGATTGCAGCCAAATATTATATCCAGCAAATATAAGAATAATTTTGAATTAAAATTCAATTAACTGTCAAATATTCAGGATTGTATAGGAAACAAACCTGAAAGCAATAGAAAATTTAGCATATAAGAACCAAAATCAAACATTAATTTCAAGGGACTCAGCAAGGACAAACTATTTATGTTTTATAAGTGAGAATGTAAACCATATTTATTAGTAATTGAATAGTTCAAAATATCGATTGGGTTAGAGCTGAATATGACGTAAATATAAAGCACAACCATTTAGGAAAAGGTAAAAACAGAAATCATGCTTATTGGGGGGCTTATTGGATTATTTCACCCAATGCATATTGGCAAAAATGACAAAAGATAGGACGAGTCTGTTGGAGTTTGTTGGAAGATAAATATGTTATTGTATTATTAGTGCAATTTTGGAATGATATAGCTATTTGGGAAAGTCATGAAATTATGGCAAGTAAATTTATTAACCTTTGATTAACTATTGAAAAAAGATTTTCTACTTAGCTTAGATCCCACATAGGCCACTGATAAGAAGAAAATTTCCATATATGACAAAATATTTGTAACAAAACTTGTTCTTATAGTAAAAAAAATTGAAAACAGCATAAATGCCCATCAATTGTGGAATAGATAAGGAAATTGTGGTACATGGATACAATTTTCCTTGCTGGAAGAAATGATTAATGTGAAAAATACACGGAATGAAAGATTCACATGAACGGATGCAGACTAAAGTGAGAAGTCACAAAAACAATATGTATACTGATAACAATTATATAAACAGAAAGAGTAATTACCAAAAAATCCAAAAGTAATTTTTACAAAATTAAAAAGAGCAATTATGTCTCACAAGAAAAGCCCCACTCTATCCTCCAGTGGTGAGAGATCTACAAATATGGTACATTGTACCTTGTTGCAGGTTTTTAAAAATGTATTAATAAGTTATACCAACTATATTTTTAAAATTATTTGCTATATGGGATTGTTCCCTGATGAGGGAAAGGGGGTGAATAGTAAGGAGAAATTATGGTATGATAAAAAGTATACAACAAACAAAAATTTTTTAAAAGAAACATATAACATCATGTTCAATTTTGATTCAGAATTTTTTTGTGTGTGAAAATTTTACTATAATTTTCTTAAGATTTAAATTTTTCAGCTTACATATCTATCTAATTAATGACCTTTTTGTTTTCGACTAACCTTTACTTAAAATAACTAATTTGCTTTTAAACTTTTGTTTTTCATTATTATAAATTAAGAGTGAAGATAGTATGTGTGTAAAGGAGAAGAAAATTTGCCAAGACACTATCCTGTTCAAAGGGATTCCTGAATTTATAAGAACAAAAAAAATGAAGCATATTCAAAGAAAAGTTCAAATCTAACTGAAAATAGTGAGGAATCTTGGTCAAATATATCCCTTATTTCATTCTATTGAATCTCACTAAAAGCCTAGTGCTAGCCTAGGAGGAAAAGAGAGAAGAAAAATTAAAATCAAATTCTCCCATCAAGAACATTTTTAGGGACTTCTGGGTTTGGAGACAAAATGGTGGAGATCAGACACAAGTGTCTGTAACCTCCTCTAACCTTCCCTCAAACCAACAGCTGATGAAGCCTCTAGACCGGTTTTGAAGTCAAAGAATCCACAATATCTGGAGTACAACACATTTCTAGAAGAAGATACCCTGGAAGAACTTCAAAACAGGTCTGTTTCAATCGAGCACAGACTGCAGCACAGGGGGACCAGGGCAGGGAACTGGAGCAGGAGTTGGAGCTTTGTGGCTTCCACACACCTGGGGGTCTTGGGCCTGGGGGAGTCTCTTGGGCCAATCTGCCCTGATTGTAAGCACATGGTTTGGAAGATTTGCCTTTTTTGGTGGATAAATTGTGAACCACTCACACCTGAAGAGCTACTTACCTATCTGCCATTACATAGCACCCTAAATCAATCAATCAATCAGCAGAACTGCCCCAGGGCAAATTAAAGCAGCTGTCCCTCCTTTGACTCATATCTTTAAAAAAATGAATTAAAAAAAAACTCTCAGCATAGACAGCTTTTATGGAAGAACAGACCTCAAATTCTGAGGTGCCTAAAGGTAAAGCAATTCCAGAAAAGCCCCAAAGATAGACATAAGCTGAACCCCAGGTCACAAGGCTTTCTTTGAAAATTGCATAAAGGATCTTAAAAGAGAGTTAGAAGAAATATGGCATAAATGAAATGAGATCATTGCAAAAAAAATGGAAAAAAAGAATGTAATGAACAAAAATATAATTGGCCCCTTGCAAAAAGAGCTAAAAACAGTAACTGAAAAAAAAATAAGACATTAAAAAATAGAATTTAACAAATGGAAGTGAATGACTCAACAAGATCTTAAGAATCAATCAAAAAAAACAAAAAAAAAATAAAAAGATAAAAGAAAATATGAAATATCTCTTAGGAAAAACAAGTGACCTGAAAAATAGAGCTAGGAGAGACAATCTAAGGATTATAGAGCTTCCTGAAAGCCATGATGAAAAAACGAACCTATACACTATCTTTCAGAAAATCATGAAAGAAAACTGTCCTGATGTTTTAGAATCAGAAGTATTGAATAACTATTGAAACAATCCACTTATCACCTCCTGAAAGAAATCCCAAAATTAAATCCCCCAGGAATATCATGGCTAAATTTCAGAACTATTATACCAACGAATGAATATTGATGCAAAAATCATAAATAAAATATTAGGCAGCAGGATGATTTCAGTGAGACCTGGAGAGACTTGCATGAACTGATGCTGAGTGAAATCAGCAGAACCAGGAGATCATTGTACCCGGCAACAATAAGACTGTATGATTATCAATTCTGAAGGACATGGTTCTCTTCAATAATAAGATGTTTCAAACCAGTTCCAGTTGTTTATTGATGAGGAGAGCCATGTGCACCCAGGAAGAGGCCTGTAGGATGTGAGTCTGGACCACAACATAGCATTTTCACACTCTCTATCAATGTTTGCTTACATTATGTTTTCCTTCTCAGGTTTTTTATTTTTATTTTTATCTTTTTCTGTTCCCTGTACAGCAAGATAACTGTATAAATATATAAACACATATTCGATCTGTCAAATATTTTAACATAATTAACATGTATTAGACATCCTGCCATCTAGGGGAGGAGGTGGGAGGTAGGAGGGAAAATTTTGTAACAGAAAGCTTTGCAAAGGTCAATGTCAAAAAATTACTTAGGCATATTGTTTGCAAATAAAAAAACTTTAATAAAAATATTAGCAAAGAGATTACAGAAAATCATCCCCAGAATAATATACCATGATCAAGTAGGATTTATACCAGGAGTGCAGATATGGTTCAATATTAGGAAAACTATTAGCATAATTGACTATATCAATAACCAAATTAACAAAAATCATATGATTATCTCAAATAGTACAGAAAAAGCATTTGATAAAATCCAACATTCATTCCTATTAAAAACACTAAAGAAGATAGGAATAGTCAGTAGCATCTATTTAAGACCATCAGCTAGCATCATATGTAAGCATGATAAACTGTAAGAATTCCCAATAAGATCAGGGATGAAACAAGATTGCCTACTATCACCATTATAATTCAATATTGTATTAGAATGCTAGCTTTGGTGATAAGACAAGAAAAAGAGATTAAAGGAATTAGAGTAGGTCTTGAGGAAACCAAATTATCACTCTTTGTAGATGAGATGATGGTATACTTAGGAAACTCTATAGAATCAACTAAAAAACTATTAGAATTGATCCACAATTTTAGCAAAGTTTCAGAATACAAATAAATCCACATAAATACTAACATTTTTATACATAACTAACAAAATCCAATAGCAGATACAAAGAGAAAATCCATTTAAAATAACTGTCTATAGTATAAAATATTTGGGAATATGTCTGCCAAGGGAAATTCAGGAAATCTGTGAGCAAAACTACAAAACACTCTCCACAAAAATAAAGACATATTTAAACAACTGGAAAAATATCAATTGATCCTGGATAGGTTGAGCAAACATAATAAAGATGACAATACTACCCAAACTAATCTATTTATTTAGTGCTATACCAATCAAACTCCCAAGAAATTATTTAACTGTCCTAGAAAAAATAAAAAAAAATTATCCATAAGAACAAAAGGTCAAGAATGTCAAGGGAATTAATGAAAAAACAAAAACAAAAAAAAAAAAAAGCAAAGGAGGGTGGTCTAGCTGTACTCTATCTAAAAGTATATTATAAAGGTCATCAAAACCATTTGGTACTGGCTAAGAAACAATAATTTATCAGTGGAACAAATTAGGTGCACAGGACAAAATAGTCAATGACTATAGTAATCTAGTGTTTAATAATCCCAAAGACCCCAGCTTTTGGCATAAAAACTCACTATTTGACAAAAACTGCTGGGAAAATTGGAAACTAGTATGGAAGAAACTAGGCATTAACCCACACCTAACACCTTTTACCAAGATAAGATCGAAATTGATGCATGATCTAAACATAAAGAATGATATTATAAACAAATGAAAAGAAGATAAGATGGTTTACCTCTTAGATCTGTGGAGAAGGAAGGAATTTGTGACCAAAAAAGAACTAGAGATCATCATTAATCACAAAATAGATAATTTTGACTATATCAAGTTAAAAAGCTTTTGTACAAACAAATCAAATGCAGACAAGTTTAGAAGGGAAGCAATTAACTGGAAAAACATTTTTCCATTCAAAGGTTTTGATAAAGGCCTCATGTCTAAAATATATAGAGAATTGACTCAAATATATAAGAATTCAAGCCATTCTCCCATTGCTAAATGTTCAAAAGATATGAATAGACAATTTTCAGATGAAGCAATTGAAACTATTCCTTTCACATGAAAAGGTGCTCCAAATCACTATTGATCAAAGAAATGCAAATTAAGACAACTCTGAGATATCATTACACATTTGTCAGATTGGCTAAGATGACAGGAAAAAATAATGACGAATGTTGGAGGAGATGTGGGAAAACTGGGACACTAATACATTGTTGGTGGAACTGTGAACGGATCCAAACATTCTGGAGAGCAATCTAGAACTATGCTCAAAGAGTTATCAAACTGTGCATACCCTTTGACTCAGCAGTTTTTCTACTGGGCCTATATCCCAAAGAGATTTTAAAGGAGGGAAAGGGCCCCACATGTGCAAAAATGTTTGTGGCAGCCCTTTTTGTAGTGGCAAGAAACTGGAAATTGAAAGGATGCCCATCAATTGGAGAATGGCTGAATAAATTATGGTATATGAATGTTATGGAATATTATTGTTCTGTAAGATATGACCAACAGGAGGATTTCAGAGAGGATTGGAGAGACTTGTATGAACTGATGCTGAGTGAAATCAGCAGAACCAGGAGAACATTATACACAGCAACAAGACTATACGATGATCAATTTTGACGGACATGGTTCTTTTCAGCAATGATGTGATTCAAACCAGTTCCTATTGTTCAGTGAGGAAGATAATCATATACATCCATAGAGAGGCCTGAGGGAACTGAGTGTGGACCACAACATAGCATTTTAATGCTTTCTGTGAATATTTCCTTGCATTTTGTTTTCGTTCTTAGGTTTTTTTTTCTCTTTCTAGATCTTATTTTTCTTGTGCATCAAGATAACTGTATAGGTATGTATGCATATATTGGATTTGTCATATATTTTAACATATTTAACATGTATTAGAGTACCTGTCATCTAGGGCTGGGTTGGGGATGAAGGAAGGGAAAAATTTTGAACAAGAAAAAAATTTTCAAAGGTCAATATAGAAAAATTACTCATATGTTCTGTAAATAAAAAGCTTTAATGAAAAAAAAAAACCCAACATTTTCACATTTTACCTGGGGAAGAAAAAGTAAAACAGAGAACTAGGAGACAATATAAAAAAGATACCAAGCCAAATTAAAAAAGAATTAATTAAAACCCTGCTTTGTACCAAGTAGTTTATTAATTTTGGAGATTTTGAGAAAGATTTAATATTTTCTCTGGCATCAAAAAAAACTAACAATATAATAAGAGAAACAATTTAGAAACTATCATGGGAAAAAAGGATATATAAAAAATAAGTGGGAGATCATTTCAAATGGGAGGCACTTAATTTAAAGGAAATCAGAAACATTTTTTGAAAAATGGGATGGCAAGTTAGATATGAAGAAAGTCACATAATAGAGATAAGGAGAGAGAATACTCCATGTTTGGAGGCAATTCATTATATTATATTGTCATCATGCTTTATAGTTTCAAGAATGTTTCCATGCACATCTCATTTGATGTTCACAAAAATTTTAAGAAATATACAGTACAGAAATTATTATACCTGTTATATGGGTGAAAAAACAAAGGTGTAAAGAGAATATGTGGCTATTTAAGATAAATAAGCTCATAAGCAACAGGAATGGGATTATATTTCTCCTGGGCTCCACATCTAGCATTCTTTCCACAGCACTGATCTTCATTTACCATTTATTGACACATTGTGTAGAACAGAGGTGTTAAACATGCTATCCACAATATTTGAGATTTTAGCTGAAACTAGATTAGAATATAATTAGAAAATATTTAACAAGATAATAATACAGCATGCCATTAATAATAAAGTATCAATGTGGATTTATAAGTCAATATGTGACCCAGAAGCATCTTCATAGCCTTGTTTCCATTTGAATTTGAGTCCCTTGGGGACAATGCATTATATGGGCTGGGGCAGGGGGAGGGATTTTAGGGGGGAAAGCTCAGTAAAGGAGAGATCAGTAGAGGCTGAAATTTTCAGGGATAGTTTTACATCCTGAGTATGTGACTGAACTTCTCTACTGGGGTAGTAGAAAAAAACAAAACAAAACAATAGAATAAATCAAAAGAACACGATTCAAGTACCAGTTCACATATTCGCTAAGTATATGTTCATGGAAGATTTTCTTGATCACTCTTAATGTCTATTTCCTCATCAATAAAATAGGACTGTCAATAATGTGTATATTACTTTTCTACAAATGTTCTAAGAAAATCACTTTATGAATGCTAGATGCTTTAGCAATGTGAGGTACAGTTTCAGTATGGAAAATAAGGCAGTTGACTACATTATCTCTAATGTCTCTTCTAGCTTTAAAATTCTGTTTCTCTGCCCCAGATAAGTTGATTATGGAGATTAGAGCCAAGGATAGACACATTTTTTTTTTCTGAGAAAAATACATAAATATCATATGCAGATCACCTATATATCTACATACATATATACCTACATTCATATATGCATGTATATATATTTACATATATATAACTACATATACATATATATATGTATATACATATATACCTACATTCATATATTCATATATATATGTATATATATATATCTACATACATACATATATATCTACATATATATATATATATATATATACCTATATTCATACATATATATGTATATATATATGTACACACACACAAACTGATATAAAGTAAGGGTCACAGAGACATAATTTTATGATATGTTCCCATTGTTCTGAAGCATCTTCCTAAGAAAATTGAATACTGACCTATTGACCACCCTGGGTGATATGATTGTCATTTTATTTCCCCCAGGTAAGATGTACTTAGAGATATAAATCTACCATTATGGGAAAAGAAAGAATAAATTTAGTCATTCTATTATGAGATTGCACCTGTACACATGTCAAATTTGAGGCAACAAGTTAACTATGTTAGGTTTTGTTGAAAATAAAGAACAATTTTTTTTCTTTTCTCTCTGACAATAATGTACAAAGAAATAATTGAAACATTGTTTTAAGCATATAACAAAATGGTGTATGGGTGATTTGGAGGAAAATATTAGATTCAAACATTTTCTAAAGAGAGAAGAAAACAGAGAAAGAAAGCTGAGTGGCAATTGGATGGCACAATGGATAAAGTACCAGCCCTGAAGTCAGAAGGACCTGAACTCAAATTTGTCCTCAGACACGTAACAATTCCTCACTGTATGATGTTAGATGAGTCACTTAACCCCAATTGCCTCAGTAAAAAAAAAAGGCTAAAAAAAAAGGCAAAATCTATAAAGGGAAGAATCATTGGCAAAAATGGATTTGGGGAATGTCCTTTTTCCATGACAAAAAAGAAAGCACCATATATTGCATAGTGTCTATTGCCTTTTTTCAGGACTTCTGACTTAAAATTCATTGTGTGTGTCCATGTTTGGCTTTGTTTTGTTTTTGTTGCCATTTAAGGTCACAGAAGAGATTTTAAGGTTTCAATTTTACACTGACCTTACAACCATTAGATTGAAAATATAAAAAAGAAGCCTCAGAGTTTTAAGGTGTTAAGGGGAATATCTCCAAATAAGAAACTCTAAATGAAATAAGGAGCATAATATTTTTTAAAGAATGTCTTAGCAGGATAGACAAATATGAGAAATGGGATTTATGACTAACTAGATTTTAAAGACAACAAGGTTACATTTATTCTCTGTAGTAGTATTTTCTTTCTTCAGAAGTATTAAGGCTGCACAGACAATATTTATTTCATTTTGATCCTTTACACACTCTCCGCCTTCAAATCACCCTTAAACTTGACATGCAAACATAACCCAAATTAGCTAGAAGGTACTGAGTATTGACTCCCCTAGTCTCACTATATGCTTTACTTCCCTAAGTGCTTACACAAGAAAATTGAATGGAATTCTTTTTTTTTCTTCCAAGCCATTTTATGATTATTTAGAAGCTTCATGGAACAGATAAATAAAGCTGAATACTTAGAATCAGGATGCTCTGATCTAAACACTTGCCTCAGTTATTTGCTTCCTATGTGACCTTAATCCAAAATATTTAACCTAGCTGAAGCTCTTTTTCCTCATATATAGTTATATATATGATATATATATATATATATACATATATATATATATATATATCACATGCAGTTGTTGGAAGAGCAGATGAAAGGGTGTCAGTAGAACACTTTACAAACTTTAAAATTCTTTTGTTATCAAGCATCATCATCATCATAATCATTATGAACTGAACATTTAGGGTAATTTAGTCCATCCCCCTTTTGGAATAGATATTTGTTTGTGTTTGTAGTTGTGACTGGCATAAGATATTTATTAACTCAGATAAGTACTCAATCTATTGAGATAAAATTGAAAGAGAATTAGGGTGATGTGCCAGACCCTTTAGAACCCAGGGATACTTCTTTTAGAAAAAGACTTTCCAGTACTATTATAGGAAGGTGGGAAGAATTTCAGAAGTGAAGATTAAGTCTTCAAAACAGAATTGGTGCTGGCACCTTTCATTCTATCAAGGACAAAAGTTGAGCTTTGGTTAAAAGGGGTTGAATCTTCAAAAGCTAAAAGATTCTGCCCTAGCAACTGTCACTCAGGGACTGTTGGCATGTAACCTACAATGACAGCCATATGAATTGTTGACAAAATCAAAGAATGTGCATATATTGTTTGAGTTTAGCTACTACCTAACACCAAGCAACATGACTATTATCTGTGTTGTTCTGAAGATATCAAAGAAGCTTGGTTTGCAATTATATCTTAGCTATCTCCCTGTGTGTGTGATGTCTCTGCATCATTGTGAGCTTAAGGAAGATAAACAGTAATGGATGGATGCTATTCTGTACTACTAACAATTTGGACTGGATTAAATCCCCCTCCTTGTTTCTCTTGTCTGCTAGTTTTTCTGATCATGGAACAGATAATTTATTCACTAAACACAAAAACAGCCCTAAGCCTGATGAAAGATTCTGATTATATCCATCATTCTACCACTTTTCATCTTGAAAAAATCCCATATCTAGGATTATGTCATGCATCCTATACTAACTCATAGGAAAATCTACAGGACACATCCCAGAGTTTCATGGGAGATGGGAGTCTCAGGTCAGAGAATCAAATTAGTCCTCTAACAGAACTGTTATATGTGCTTATTAATAAATGCAATCCAAATCCAATAAGCATGTATTAAATCCCCATTATAGGCACTTTTTGCTAGATACTAAGAATTATTGTTGTTCAATTGTTTCAGTCATATTTGACCCTTCATAACCTTATTTAGGATTTTCATGGCAGAAATACTGAAGTGGTTTGCTATTTCCTTCTCTGACTTGTTTTACAGATGTGAAAACTGAGTAAAACAGGGTTAAGTGACTAACATGAGGTCGCATACAGGGCCACAGATCACATGGGGAACCCTGCTACCGTGGCAAGGAAACATCTGCACACAATATCAAGTTTTATGTGGTCCCACGTGCACAGTATCCTATAGTCATAAAATTGTATTACATAAGCATAGGGTCTATAAGGCTCTATAGACCCTATATAAGGCTCTAAGAGTCTATAAGGAGGATTCTTTTGAATAAACGGACTCCTGTTTGACCATCCTGGTGAGTTCTGCCTCATCACTCCTCATCCATGATCAGGATTTGGGATGGTTCCAAAATCCTCCCATTAGCTAGTCCAGAGGGGGTCATACCAGTAATAAGTATCAGGCTAAATTTGAACTTATGAATGGGAATTTTCCTGATTTCAGGCCTTGTCCTTCTTTCACTGTATTCCTGAGCTTCTGTGGTAATAAGAAAACAAACACAAGAACATAAATGGGAAAAAAGTGCATGTTCCCCCCAAATCTTACATTCTATTGATCTGTGTTTATTTGCATTAATATGGAAATAATAAAAAGCTTCCTATACAACCAAATCATAGCATGCAAATTTCAAGACTTACAACCCAGTCTTTAAAAAGTGGCCCATTTTGCTCCGTATTATAATACTATTATTTTCCAAGCTGAAAAATCCCTTATGGAACAAGGAAAGCTTTCTTCAATTCGATTTACAGTGAGGTAGTTGGAGTGTATTATGATCTTGAGATTTAAGAACATAATTATAAGCCGCAGTAGACATCAAGAATATAAATAAGATGGAAAGAGAGAGGTGAGGTCTATGAGCCATATATTAATATGCTAAGTTAACACACTGTTATATAAAGAAAAGCAGAAGAAAAAACTTTACTACATTAAACAATGATGTCTTGCTTCTTTTTGTGGATTTGTAGAACTCAAACAATCATAATAAGCCCACAAGGCAATATCAAAAAATAATAGCAACAAAGTAGCTCTTGTTTGAACAATATAAAATATCTTCCTTTTTTATTACCAACAAAGAATATTAATGAACTTTTGAAATGAATTGCTCCTTCAGTAACATCATTTTCCTTTAGGATTCACATTTACATTAAATGGAAAGATTATTGAAAACACAAAGCACAAACCCTCACTATATGCTGAAATAAAATATGATTTATTTTACAGATATTAAATGAATTTACTAATTTAGTAATAAAAAGAATCACTGAATTATAAGCCTAGTAAGGATCTTAAAGGAACTCTTAGTATAGGGAATAGGACTAATTTCAATTAAATTTTATAAACATCTATGAAGCACCTTCTATGTCCCATACACTGTATTCTACAAAAAGAGGCAAAAAATAATCCCCATCCTCAAAGAGTTTAAAATCTAATGGAGAAGCAATATACAAACAAAACTATATAAAGTACATACATGATGAATACAGAATAATAAAGCAAAAGCACTGGAATTCAGAGATGTGAGAGCAAATTTCTTATAGAAGATGGCACTTAGTTAGGAGATCAGTAGTTGTAGTGGAGAAGGGAGAACATTTCAGCCATGGGGTACAGCCAGGAAAGAGATGAAATATTTTTGTTCATAAAACAACTGAGAGGCCAGTATCACTTAATCAAAGAGTACATGCTGGGGAATGAAGTGAAACACGATTAGAAAAATAGGAGGAGACTAGGCTTTGAATGCCAAATAGGTAATTTCTTTATTGGCTCCTGCAGGTAATAGGAAGTCACTGGAGTTTATTGAGTAGGGGACCAATATTAGCAGACCTGAATTTGAAGAAAATTATTTTAGTGGCTAAAAAGAGAACAGAATGAAATGGAGAGAGACTTGAAGCAGTCAGAGCCACAAGAGGCTATTGCAATAATCAAGATATTAGGTGATGAGATCCTATACTAGAGTGGTAGTAGTGTCAGGAGAGAGAAGCAGGACCATTCAGTAGTTAGTGCAAAGGTAGAATCTGCAGTCAGTGGCAGCAACTTAGATACAGGTGTGTGAGAGTTAGGAAGCTAGAGGTTGTAAGCCTGAAGGGATGAAAAGATATTGGTACCCTCTACAGTAATAAAGACGTGTAAGGAACTTAGAGGAAACTCCCTCTATCAATGGACATTGTAAATTTCATTGCAGCTTCAGAATGGAGTGGTTTGTCCAATGTCAGATGTCAGGATGCTTAAGGTAGAATTTGAACTCAGCTCTTATGGCCTTCAAGCTCTTTATTCACTATGCTACGGCAGCTCTCTAAACCTTTTCTAATTCTTCTTTAAGACTTCAACTGGGGACAGGTAGGTGGTGACATGGATCCAACACTGTCCTTGGAATCAGGAGGACCTGAGTTCAAATATGACCTTAGACACTTATTAGCTTTCTGACCCTGAGCAAGTCATGTATCCCAAATTGCCTCAAAAAAAAAAAAAGACTTCTATTCATTTGTGTTAGATGGGCACCTTGGATCTTATCATTCATGTTATAAATGAGAATGTGATGTCTTGGGAAAGGAAGTGACTTGCTAAATGTCAGAAAACAAGACTATGGCAAAAGGGTCTCAATTGCTGTAATTCAGTGCTCTTTTCCTTTTATTGTGCTGCTTCCCAGTTGATCTTTTTTCTATAATAAGGTGATTAGGATGGAGTATATGGAAAGAAAGGTCAAGCTATAAGACACACAGAAGATAGTTAAGATTATACTCCTGGCTGCGAATATCATATTAACTTTTCCAGGCAGACACAAAATAACCAAAATGGAATGGTAAGAAACTAGTCCCAAAGGGGAAAGGTAGAATAAGAGAGACAGTAAATGAGCATAATATTGTATAATTCATGCTCAACAAGACTTGCATGTGAACTAACAGAATATTATAAAAATCTCAATATTACAAAGTATGATGCATTATATTCTACATTTTATTTTCTTCTCATAGAAATACTCAGATAATAAAGCTATAATAATAATGTGTAAGTACACTGAATACAGGCATCCAAAACAAAAGCAAAAATATAAAACCAGCTATGGAATGGAATGGAACAAAGAACCCTGAAGTGGAAATCCAGTGAGACCGACATTTCAAACTTGCCTCTGGTACCAACAGACACTGGGCAAAGCTCACTATCTCTGTACCTCATTTTCCTCATTCACAAAATATATTTTTTGATAATATTATCTTGAAATAGGATGCTCGTAATTTAATATTTTTTCAGTTATATTTTAAATAATTTTTAAATTTGTTTTTAAAATTTATGACTTCCAGATTCTCTAATCCCCATCTCCAGCAACCATTAAGAAACCACATGTGAAATAATGTAAAACATTTTCATAAAAGTCATGTTGTTAAAGGACACATACATTTCCCATCCTAATAAAAAACACACACAAAAAAATTAGAGAGAGAGAGAGAGAAAGACAAGGAGAGGGAGAGAAGGATAGAGAAAGAAGGGAGGGAAGGAAGAGGGGAAGGAGAGAGGAAAATGAGTTATTTTGTATTTCTTCTCTGTGTATGAATAGAATTTTTCATCATAACTCATTCAGAGTATGTGGATCATTGAACTGCTAAGAATAGCAAAATCATTTAGTTGGTCATCTCAAAATATTGCTATTACTTTGTATACATTACATTTTACTTAGCTTGAGTTCATGGAAGACTTTCTGTGAGGTGTTTTTGTTCATTTTGTTTTCTTTAGTTTTGTTTTGTTTTGTTTTTGGTTTTGTTTTTGTTTTTGTTTTTGTTTTTTTGCTGAGAGAATCCTGCTCATCACTTCCCAATAATATTCCATGATAATCATATAAAATAATTAATACAACCATTGCCCAATTAATGGGCATCCCTTCACTTTAAAAAAAATTTGCTCTGATAAGAGAGCTGCTACAAATATTTTTGTTCACATATGATTTGTTTTTCCTTTAAAAATATCTTGGTATTCATGCCTAGTAATGATATGATGTTATATCTTTTGGGCATAGCTCATATGTTTTGAACATTTATTAATTGTGGCATGGCTCTTATTTTTTTATAAGGTTAACTCTGTTCCATCTATGTTTGAAAAATAAGGCCTTTTCAGTGAAACTTGCTTCAATATTCTTTTTACAATCATTGCTAACTGTATTTCCTCCCATTTGTTCTAGTTTCTCTTACCTTCCACTATGTCTATCCTCAAAAGTATATTGTTACTGACCATTCCCTCTCCCAATATGCCCTCTATATTATCATCCATACTCTTCCCATACCACATTCCTCTCCAATTTTCCTGCAGAATGAAATAGATTTCTATACTCATATTGAGTGTGTATGTTATTTCCTTTTTAAGGCAATTCTGATGAGAGTAAGGTACACTGACTCATCCATTCCTCCCCCCTTATCCTCACTGAAAAAGCTTTTTCATATCTCTTTTTTAGGGCAGATAATTTGCATCATCTGTTTTTTGTTTCTTGGTGTTGAATCCTATTTTATTTATTTATATATTTTACAGCTTTTTATTTTCAAATATATATGCATAGATATTTTTCAAGATTTAACCTTGCAAAACTCTTGGTTGAAATTTTTTCTCCCTCCCTTCCCCTCATCCCTCCCCTAGAGGGCAAGCAATTCAATATATGTTAAACATGTGTAATTCTTCTATACATATTTCCACAATTATCATGCTGCACAAGAAAAATCAGACCTAAGAGGGAAAAAATGAGAAATAAAGCAAATTGCAAACAAACAACGACAAAAAGTAAAAATACTATGTTGTGATCCACACTCAGTCCCCACAGTGCTCCCTCTGAAAATAGATGGCTGTCTCCATTATAAAACAATTGGAAGTGTTCTGAATCGACTCATTGTTTTTTGTTTTGTTTTGTTTTTTGTTTTTTTTTTAATTTTTATTTTATTTGCATAACATATGTGTGGGTAATTCTTCAACAATAACCCTTACATAGCTTTCCGTTACAAATTTTTCCCCCCAACTCCCCACCCCTCCCCTAGATGGCAGGATATCCACTACATGTTAATTATGTTAAAATATTGGCAAATCAAATATATGTATACATATT
Source organism: Myrmecobius fasciatus (assembly GCA_023553655.1). Lineage (NCBI taxonomy): Eukaryota > Metazoa > Chordata > Mammalia > Dasyuromorphia > Myrmecobiidae > Myrmecobius > Myrmecobius fasciatus. The sequence goes on from JAJPUD010014605.1 coordinate 37,264, forward strand.
TCCAAACTTATCATTGGTGTGCAAGAAAAATCTTATCTACACAAACGATATATCAGATAAAGGAAACACAATGTAAGCAAACATCAATCAAGGAGTATGAGAATGATATGTTGTGGTCCACATTTCGCATCCCTCTCTCTGGGTGTATATGGCTTTCTTCAGTGAACAATTGGAGGTGGTTTGAAACATTTCATTGTTGAAGAGAGCCATGTCCATCAGAATTGTGAATCGACTCATTGTTGAAAAGAACCACGTCCATCAGAAATGGACATAATATAATGTTTTTGTTGCCATGAACAATGTTCTCTTGGTTCTACTCACTTCACTTAGCATCAGTTCATGTAAGTCTCTCCAGGACTTTCTGAAATCATCTTGCTGATCATTTCTTATAAAATAATAACATCCCCTAACATTCATTTAACATAACTTACTCAGCCAATCCCCAACTGATGGGTATCCACTCAGTTCCCAGATGCTTGCCAATAGAAAAAGGGCTGTTACAAACATTTTTGCACATGTGGATGCTTTTCCCTTTTTTGTGATATCTTTGGATACAGACTTAGTAGAAACACTCCTGAACCAAAGAGTATGGAGAGTCTAATAACAGTTTGGGCATAGTTCCGTGTTGCTCTCCAGAATGGTTGAATTACTTCAAAACTCCAACGATGTATCAGTGTCCCAGTTTTGCCACATCCCCTCCATCATTTGTCATTATCTTTTCCTGTCATCTTAGCCAATTTGAAAGTTGTGTAGTGGAAACTCAGCATGATAATTGTGGAAATATGTATAGAAGAATTGCACATATTTAACATCAATTTGTATTTCCCTGACCAAAAACAATTTAGAGCTCTTTTTCAAAGACTGGAAGTTGTTTTAATTTCATCATCTGAAAATTGTCTATTCGTATCCTTTAACCATTTATCAATTGGAGAATGGTTTTGTCTTATAAATTTGAGTCAATTCTCTATATGTTTTAGAAATTTATAATGTAATTTAGAAATGATTTAGAAATCATTGTAAGGAAAACTCCATTTATTCCTACACTCTCTAGTGTTTTTAATAGGAATGGGTATTGGATTTTGTCAAAGGCTTTTTCTGTATCTATTGAGATAATCTTATGATTTCTGTTCATTTGGTTATTGGCATAGTGAATTATACTAATAGTTTTCCTAATATTGCACAAACCAATATTGAATTCCTGGAATAAATCCTTGTTTTTCATAGTATATTATACTGGTAATAACTTGCTGTAATGTATTTGCTACAATTTTATTTAAGATTTTTACATCAACGTTCATCAGGGAAATTAGTCTATAATTTTCTTTCTCTGCTTTGATACTATCTGTTTTAGGTATCGGTATCATATCTGTGCCATAAAAGGAATTTGGTAGGATTCCTTCTTTCCCTGTTTTTCCAAATAGTTTGCATAATATTGGACTTAATTGTTCTTTTAATGTTTGGTAAAATTCATCTTTAAATCCATTTGGCTCTGAAGATTTTTTTTCTTAGGAAGTTGATTAATAGAATTTTTCAATTTCTTTTTTTCTGAAATAGAACTTTTTAAATAATTTATTTACTCCTCTATTAATCTAGGCAGTCTATATTTTTGTAAGTACTGATTCATTTCACTTAGATTATAAGAATCATTGATATACTGTTTGAAAAAAATAGTTCCTAATTTTTGCCTTAATTTCCTTTTCACTCATGGAAAGTTCATTCTTTTTATTTTTGATATGAACAATTTGATTTTGTTCTTTTCTTTCTCTAATAAAATTAACTAAAAGTTTGCCATATTATGGCTTTTTTACATAACCAACTCTTAGTTTTTTTTTTTACTTCAATAATTTTCTTACTTGCAATTTTATTAATCCCTTTTTTATTTTCAGAATTTCAAATTTGCTATTTAATTGTGGATTTTAATATGTTCTTCTGGCTGTTTTAGTTGCATGCCTGATGTATTGATCTTCTCTTTTCTCTATTTTATTCAACTAAACATCTAGAGATATAAACATTCCCCTAAGAACTGCTTTGGTAGCATCCCCTAAATTTTGGTATGTTGCCTCATTATTGTCATTGTCTTGGATGAAATAATAATTTATACCATTTATAAGTAATTCTAGTGAATAAGGAACTTTAGTGAGCTCGGCCATGTTTCATGTCTAACTTTTTGCTGAGAACATGAGAATGTGCTTGCAATTATCTAACAGAATGCCAAGGAAGCATAGGAACGGAAGGTGAGCTGTCCTGAGTACTGATTAATGCTTCCTTTATTGCTGACCTGTGTCTTCCTTGGAACTTGGATTGTTCCATGAGTAAACTTACTCATCCTAAAAGAATGAATGAATATTTTCCTTTGTAGATTCCTCAAAATGGAGCATCCTGTGCCTGGAAGACTACTTCATCTCAGGTCACATATCAAATAATAATACTTAGCAGAATGCCTTCTTTATTCTCAGCCCATAAAATCTCCTTGACTAGATTCCCCTAGTCAAGATACTCTGGTGTTGGTGCTTCCATGTAGTAGTGAGGATGTATGTTGTATGTTTTTTGTTTGTTTGTTTTATTGTCTTTATCATTAGGACAATAAAACAAACAAACAAAAAACATTTATTGTCTTCATCATTAGGGTAATCACAGTTCCACCAACAATGTATCAGTGTCCCAGTTTTCCCACATCCCCTCCAACAGCTATCATTATCATTTCCTGTCATTTTAGCCAATCTGACAGGTGTGTAGTGGTATCTCAGAGTTGTCTTAATTTGCATTTCTCTGATCAATAGTGACTTGGAGCACCTTTTCATGTGACCGGAAATAGTTTCAATTTCTTCGTCTGAAAATTGTCTGTTCATATCTTTTGACCATTTGTCAATTGGAGAATGGCTTGAATTCTTATATATTTGAGTCAATTCTCTATATATTTTAGAAATGAGGCCTTTATCAGAACCTTTGGATGTAAAAATATTTTCCCAGTTTACT
>JAJPUD010014606.1:0-40234 GCA_023553655.1 Myrmecobius fasciatus
AACTTTTCTAAATTTAGAAAATTTAGAACTTTTCTAACTTTTCTAAAATTATATTTACCTCCTTAACTTCTTTCTTATTTATTTTGTGGTTCAATTTATCTAGTTCTGAGAGAGCAAAGTTGAGACCTCCCATTAGTTTAATTTTGCTGTCTAATTCTTATTGCAGCTCTCTTAACTTCTTTAAGAATTTGGATGCTATACCACTTGATGCATATATGTTTAGTATTGATATTACTTCTGACCATCACTTCCCTCAAACAGCCCTCCCCTTTTACAGCCCCTTTCCCTTTCTTATACCTTCCCTTTCTTACTTATGTTCTCCCTTCTATTAGCCTCCTCCTTTCCTTTCCCCTCCTACTTCTCTATATGGTGAGATAAGTTTCTCTGTGAAACTAAATATGTCTGCTATTCTCTCTTTGCACTAAATATGATGAGAGTAAGATTCATACAATGCTTATCTGTCTCCCTTCTTTGCTAAATTGTAATAGGTCTTTTTTGTTACTTAATGAGATGTAATTTACCTCATTTTACCTCCATTTTCCTCTTCTTCCAGGACAATGCCCTTTCCATCTTAGTTTCTTTTTTATATCATCACAATAAAATCAAATTATACCTGTACCCTCTAAGTATACCCATAACAGAGATATTTTTCAAGAGTTAACCATATTATCTTCCCATATAGGGATGTAAGTTTTTTTTAACTTTTAAAAGAAACAGTTATTTTTTCTTTCCTTTTTACCTTTTTATGCCTTTTTTTACTTTTTTGAATTCTGTATTTGAAGATCAAATTTTCTATTCATTGCTGGTCTTTTCATCAAATTCACCTGTTTCATTAAATGCCCATCTTTTCCCCTGAAAGATAATGCTTAATTTTGTTAGATAGTTGATTGTTGGCTGCAATCCAAGTTCCTTTGCCTTTCAGAATATCAGATTTATTGAGTAGAGAGGTGACATGATATGAACCTATATTATAAGAAAATCATTTTAGTGATTGAAAGGAGGATGGGTTGGACTGGGGAAAATCTTGAGCCTCTACCTGGTTATTGCAATGGTATAGATATGAAATGATAAGGACAAGAATCAGAGTAATTGCAGAGTCAGAGAGAAAGGGACATTGGAGAGATGTTGCAAAAGTGAAACTGGTAAGTTGACAACAAATTGGATATGAGAGATAAGAGATAACAAGGAGTTGACAATGATTCTTACTCAATAAATTCTAGTGGCTTCCTATAACCTAGGATTAAATAAAATCTTCCTTTTTTATTTTAAACTCCCCAGTTTGGAATTTAAAGTCTTTCATAACCTAGCTTTCTCCTATCTTTCCAGTATTCTTACACTGCAGTCTTTAAGACATACTATTTGAACCAGTAACACTGGCCTCCTTGTTTTTCCATGAATACTCTCAAATCTGGGAATTTTCTCTGGCTGTTTTCCATGCTTGAAATTCTCTCCCTTCTTATCTTAGGCTCTAACCTTTCCTGTCTTCCTTCAAATCTCTACTAAAATTTTGTCTTCTATAGGAAGCCTTTTCCAACTCCTGCTAGTTTGAGCACCTTCCCTCTTTTATTCCCTATTTATCCTGTAAATTGCTTGCTTGAATATATTTGCATATTTGTTGTTTCACCCAGAAGATTGTGAACTCCTTGAGGGTAAGGGACTTTTTTTGGCCTCTTTTTGTATCCCTAGATCTTAGCATAGTGCCTGTCACATGGTAGATGCTTAATAAATGTTGATTGATTAAATATAAAATGAGACTTTTCCTTCTTTTTTTGTTGTGATTAATTTGGAAATTTGTGCTGTTAGACTACAATTGTTTATAACAGGGGGTTTGTTTTTCTTTCATTCTCAATAGTAAGGTTTGGGATGGGAGGGCAAGAAGGTAGGTAGATTTTTGTTGATTTAAAAAATATAATTAAAAAAAGAGAATGCTTGGATGATTGGACCAAAAACATTTGATAGATGAGTTAGTGTTAACTTTGAGAAAAGTGCATATCTAGCACATTTCCCTTTGGCTCTGTGCTAATTACCATTTTAAGGAATGACTTGAATGAAGGTATAGATAGCATATTTAAGGGAGGCTGATGGGGAACATTGTCCTTGCCCCCAAGTCAACTCTGATTTTACTGGGGAGGAAAGGACCCCATCTGATGCAGGGCATTGCTACAGGAATTAGATTGATGTGAGAAGAGATTTAGCTTGTTTTCTGTGAAGTCACAGTTTAATATAAATTTATGTGCCTGGATGTGCATTAATATCACCCTTAAAACAAGGAAAAGATTAATATTGGAAAGCTGGGAGGAGAAACATTCAATATTGTGCCTGGAAAGAAATAATGTATAGAATTATTGGGAGAGAATATTCCAATTCAGAAACACAGAGTGAGAAAAGGCAGAGATTAGGCATGGGCATCACTTATTCAAGTCATAGTGAATTGTTCAGTTTGGATGGAATACAGGTAAAGGAAGGAATTGTAAATTGATTTCACTCATTTTCCTTTGAATACTAATAAATCCTCCTTGTAAAAATTCTATCATTTCCAGAGTGAGCAAAGAGGAAAGGAAGCTAAGGGATGTCATGCCTGGTCCTAGCATGAACTAGTATATGTAATAGAGAGAGATATAAGGGATAAATTTTCTTTAAGGATATGAACCCCAGTGAAGCAGATACTCAGATGATCTCTCAGTGTTTCCTACTCTTTATCCTGGGTCATATGCCTGATCTCTCTCAGAAACCAGTTTGCTTTTGATATAGAAAACTTCTCAGCTAACAACTTTCTTTTTAAAAATTCAATTTTATTTCATTTTCAGATAAAAATTTTATCCTTCTCCCTCTTTTCCTTGAGTTGAGAAAGCAAGAAAACCAAAACTCATTATAAACATATAACAAGCAAAGCAAATTGTGATATTATCCATGATAAAAAAGTGCCTTAAACTGTACTATGAATTAATTTTTTTTTTCATCTGGAAGTGGGTAGGATGTTTTATCATGAATTTCTGAAATTGAATTGATTATTGCATTTATCAGAGTTCTCAAGTCTTTCACAGTTTATTTATCTTTACAATTTTGTTGTTACTATACAGTACTATACAATACTTTAATTTGTATTATTTCATATAAGTTTTCCTAGGTTTTTTTTTTTTTTGGAAATTATCCCTTTCATCATTAAAAAAATGCTCAATGGTATTAAAATATTATCCTATATCATAATTTATTCTTCCACTCCCCAAATAATAGGCACTCCAGTTTCCAATTCTTTGCTACCACAAAAAAGCTATTAGAAACATTTTTGCACATATAGGTCCTTTTTGTTTTTCTTTTATCTCTTTGGGATATAGTGGTATCACTGAGTTAAAAAGGTATATGCTGTTTAATAGCTTTTTTGTTTTTCCTTCCTTTTTAAATATACTGTCTCCTACCTAAGAGGAGACATATAGTCTTTCTTGGAGCCCAAAGGCATCAGGCATATGAATTCTACCCATTAGCAGATGAGTAATTATGAGGCGTACTTTAAGTTCTCACTACAGTCATAGACCTATGAATACAAATTTTACTTTTTGTAGTGATATTGGGAATAATATTATGAGGACTTGATGAATGACAATTGGGGGTCAAAGTAGGTGAAAAGCCAAACTTTATTAAGTTTCTATGCCTGAGTCACAAGGAAGTGACAATTTTTAAAATCAGTTATCTGAAATAGAAAATAATTCTGAGGTACAAAGTTTCTGAGCAAATAATGATTTAATACGAATAGTTGACAGATTACCATTGTCAAGTCATCTAATCTATTAATAATTAGTGACAAAAGAGTTATTTATATAGTATAGCTTATTTTTATAACAGAAAAGAGAAATAAAAAATATAGGGCAGGGCAGGTCAACTGACTAGTTTGTTTGTCCCAAACTTTCTTAATATATATTTGTATTACTGGCAACATTTAGTTGTCAAAGTGAGATTACACCAGAAGTCTTTGCCCTGTAGCTGATGCTTTTTGCAATGAGAAAGCTTACTTTAAAGGGGCCTGTAGTTTGAACTAAGTCTGAGAAGGAATAACTTGTAATTTGTAGTTAGCAATCATCCCTCTCCTTTTCCCTCCTCCCAAGTCCATTCTTTCAGTTGCCACAGAGGGAAACTAAACCTTAGAAGATTATGCTACTCTATCCTTAACATCTACTTTAAGAAAGAAAAAGAAACTTACCCATCAAGACTGGAAAATGGAATTTAGCCTTTAGTTAATTCCCCTCTTTCTTTAGCTGCCAGAAAGGGAAACAGTTTTTAAAAAGTCTTATCATCCTATGATTATTTTATTCCTATAAAATGTATGTATTATTCTAAATTATCTGCTACTAAATGATAAAATCTTATCAATCTATTCACTAAGTCTACAAAGAATCTAGGCTTAAAAGAATATCTGTTAGGGGCAGCTAGATGGTGCAGTGAATAGAGCACTGACTCTGACTTCAGGTGAACCTGAGTTCAAATATGGCCTCAGACACCTAATACTTCTTATCTGTGTGACCCTGGGCAAGTCAATTAACATTAATTGCCTCAACAACAACAACAAAAAATCTATGTTAGTTTGGTTTAGCTGTTAGGACTAGTTTTTCCTAAAAAAAGGAACTTAAGAGGCAGCTAGATGACACAGTGGATTGAGCACCATCCTTGAAGTCAGGAGGACCTGAGTTCAAATTTGACCTCAGACACTTGACACTTCCTGGCTGTGTGATCCTGGGCAAGTCACTTAACCCCAATTGCCTCAGCAAAAAAAAAAAAAAAAAAAAAAAAAAGAGCTTAATCCTGCAATCAAACTAAAAATAAATAAAAGTAATCAATTCTAACTGATTTAAAGGGCATTCCTTTTCACAGCATTGACAGAGACAGGGAAGTCATGAAGTGGAGACATTTTAAAAGGTAAAGACATGTTTCTATTTCACAGAATCTTGAGAGTTGGAAACCACCACAAAAGTACTTTATTCTGATCCATATCTACATGGAAACTCCTCTACAATACTCCTGACAAGTATTGAACCAACATTTACTTGTAGATGTCTAATAATTAGGAATGGATCACTTGGGCAACTCATCTACTTTCTGAACTGTTCTAATTGTTAAGAAGGATTTTTTTTTTCCCTTTTATATACAGTATGCATCTTTTTCTCTGCACCTCCTGACTTTTGTCTCTAGTTCTGCCCTTTTGGGTCAAGCAGATCAAATCTAATTTGTCTTTCATAGGAAGTCCTTTAAATACATGAAGGCAGCCACTTCACCCTTCTAAGTCTTCTCTTCTCCAGGTTAAACATTACTAGTTTCTTCAGCTGATCCTCACATGGTACTTTAACCATTTAGGTCATTGTCTCTTCCCTTTCCTTCTCATTTCCTATCTCCTTAGTGGGACTCACCTTCAGGTTAGTGGAGTCATTGTTTTCTCAGTCTTTGTGATCTGACTTTCTGATCTTAATTTAACTTTGCTAGTTTCTTTTCTCACTCTCAAGAAGACTTATCCTTCAGTTGTAGGACAGACAGGAGCTCTTCCTCAGGCCATTTGAGGCCCTGTTTCATATGCATACTTCTCACTGGGAAGTTAGGGAAATACACAACACCCTTCCCTTTCCTTGGTTGTTTTTATTGTAGAGATGGAAAGGATGCTCCCAGAAGGTGGAAGGATCTGCCCTTTAGCAGGTAGGTGGGGGATCCTTTCAGTGAAAAGCCATTGAGCCCAAACCTCCATCTCTGAAAGCTCAGTCACTTCTTTCACAGTGTATTTCCACTCTCCACTCCCTCCCTCCCCCAGAATAAAAAAAATTTAGTTAGCCCTCAGGGAACTCAGGTCATGGTGTTGACTGAATAATTCATCTTCTTACTAATCTCTGAGCGGTTTCATAACCTCCTCATGTGCCCAATCATTGTTTTTCTAGTGTTTATGACCTTAAGGAGATCTTGACACTGGATCTTTAGAAAGGGGAGGGAATTGGTCTGAAGCCTCAGGGGCTTACCTTGAACTACTCCTCATGCAGGTATATATAGTTTTGGACAGGTTGTAATGTATTCATACCTGCACCATGAAGTCAGCAGCGGTTTTCATGCTGCTCAGTGGCATTGCTATGCTGTTGCAGTTACCAGTGGGTAGGTGCCCATGGGAACAGGCTTCCCAACTAGCACCTGCTCCCAAGGGAGAGAAGCACTTGGCAAGTGGGGCTGACAGACGGATGTGAGTGTGTGTGTGTGTGTGAGTGTGTGTGATTGTATAAGAGAGTGTGTGTGTGAATGTGTGTGTGTGTGTGAGTGAATGTATATATGTGTGTGTGAGTGTGTGTGTGTGTGTGAGTGTGTGTGAGTGTATAAGAGAGTGTGTGTGTGAATGTGTGTGAGTGAGTGTGTGTGTGTGTGTGTGTGTGTGTGTGTGTGTGTGTATAGGGTGGAGACCTTGTCAAGCTAGACCCAGTACATGTGGTTTGAGAGCAATCCTAATGATGGGTAAAATGTGGTTAGATCCCTTCAGGAAACTGATCAGTAGTTTGTTATTCTTTCCAGACTGTGAACTATGCCCAGCCGTGTCAGAAGATGTCTATGTATTTATTGAAGGCACATCTGAACAATATTTAAATAAAGTAAAGAAATACACGAATAACAAAGCAATTATAGAAAATGCCAAAATGCTGAAAGCCTGTATTGATTCAAAACTGACCAAGGAAGACAAGGATGCTGCTGTCAACTTAGTGGTAATTCTAATTCTGTGTGTATGTAAGAGAGAAATTGCATGTGTGTATCTATCCGAAGCTTAAAATTCTTTCTGGATTCTTTCATAGCCCAAACTCTGGCTCATCCACTGCCTGGTGTTCACCCTTACCACCTTTCAGAGGAAGAAAAAAAATTAATTATTGAAAGTATGAAGGATGAGATACAATCTAACAGGCTTTGTACCTAGAAGTGCCCTGTTATTCAATAATCATTTACTGAGTACCTGCTACATAATAGCTGGCAAGTGACAATATAAAATAAAAATGCTTCAGTTTCTGCCCTCAAGCAATCTACATTCTAATAGTGGGAAAGGATTCAGTATTTACTCAAGTAAGTGTGATACAAGTAGGTTATGAGAAGTCTAGATCAAGTATTACAGGAAATTTGAGATGGGAAAGATTACTGTCACTTGTCAAGCGAATTGAGAGAATGTCCCTCTCAGGGACTGAATAGAGGCTTAAAGGAAGGAAGGGATCTTAACAGAAAGAGTTTGAGGGATTAAGTTTAAGTTAAGAGTACAGAGATGATGAGAATGGTGATAATGATATTAATTTACATTTATATAAAACTTTAAGATCTATGAAGTACTTTACATAACATTTTATTTAAATTATATTAAGGCAAGATAAGGGGGATGCAAAATAGTTCAGTTTCATTGGAATATAGATGAAAAATAGTAGAAGACTTGAACAGTTAAATTGGAATCAGATTATGGAAAGCTTTGAATATCAGAGTCAGGAGCTTAAAATTATTTGTTAAGTAATTAAGAGATATGTAGGGCTTTTTTTTAAATAAGGGAAACATGCATGAAACAGTTTATAAACTTTTATCAACATATTGATATGAAGAATAAATTGGGGGTCAGATGGGAGATTGAGTGGGAATGGGGACCTCGACTTTTAGTGTAGCTGGATAGTGCGGAGGAAAGAGAACTAGATATAGTTAGAAGTTCTGAGTTTAAATCTAGCTCTGTCACTATATATATGACTTTGGGCAAGTCTAAGGTCAATGGGTTTCATTTTTCTGATCTTTAAAATGAAAATATGTGCTAGATAATCTCAGAATTCCTTTGCACCTTTGAATCTCTGATCTTTTGATGTCATAAATACAGATAAGTAGTTTGTTGTTCTGTCATTTCAGTCCTGTCCAACTCTTTATGATTTTATGATTTTCTTGGCAAAGTTTAGTGTAGTGGTTTGTTATTTCCTTCTCCAGCTCATATCACAGATGAGTAATTGAGGTAAACAGGATTATATGTCTTTCCTAGCATCATACAGCTAATAAGTGTCTGAGGCTGGATTTGAATTAAGGAAGATGACCCACTGGCTTCTTATAATCTTAACCCTAACTTTAAAGGTGAGAACACAGAAAAGTCATTGGTTTTGACAATGAGGATGTGACTTTGGAGAGAGAATTTTGATGGAGTAATTTGACAGAAAGACCAAAGAAAAATTAAGCCTAATCTTAACTCTGAAGTTCATTTCTTTACTATTGGTGCAAGTAAGATAGACACATTTTCCCCTAATATAGCCTTTAAAAATCTCTTCCGTACTCTTTTGCTCTCAATATTATTACATTTCCCTAGTGTCACAGGCCTGTAACCTTGGAGTCACTTTTGCCTTTTCCCTCAGCTTCCATCTGTTCTTTGCCTACTCAGTGAATTCCTTTGCTTCTTTTCCTCTACCTCTCTCCTTCCCCTTCTCATCTATATTCTTCTTTCCATTCCCATTGTCTTTAGTCTGGCACTTTGTCAACTCATATCTCTCTGTTTCTACTCTTGACATCTGACAACCTACCTTGCACAGCATAACCTAGGTCCTTTTCTTTAAACAAAATTCCATTATGTTATTTCCCAACTCAAGAGCCTCCATTAACTCGCCAAAGGCTAATTTTGTTTCTTAATAAAATTTGTCTTTTTAGTCCCATTCTCATTTTCTTCTTTTTCCAATATCTAAGAGCATTGTTTTTTTCTTATATTATATTCTTGTTCTTTAATAATGTTTCTGCAACTTTATTTTGTAGAGATGTTTGTATTGTTCCTGGATGGATTGTAAACTGGTTTTCTCTTTGCAGAAAAAAATAATCAACAGTAAGTTCTGTACTTAAGAACCATAGAGCAACTGAATGTCTGACTGGATCTCAAATCTTCATACTTGGCAAATGACCTGAGAAGATGCTTAGCCCCTGAATCAATAGTGCTTTCCCTACCCAGTGCTCCTTTTCCTCTCATATGGGGTGCAAAATGGCAGTTGACATAAGAATCTTTACAATAAACTCCCTGCAATTCAGATGTGGTTGTGTTTTTTCTCTCAGCCAGAAATAGGACATCTTGGGGGAATAAAAAATTGGGGATGTCCTGACCATAGAGATTGGAGGCTGCCATCAGCCATTAAATTTAATTTACAATTTAATGGTCAGAGATCACACATAGTCTTTAACATACAACATATACTCATCACTGTGAATAAAAAGAAAGATACACACAAAATAGTCATAGATTCATACACATTTCTCTGTCTTTTTTCTGTATTACTTGTTTTCCATTTTTCTGCATTCTTTGAATTTATTTGTTTTCTTTTCCCTAGCTTCTCAACTCCATTACTTCTCTGAAGGTCCAGGGATTCCCAACTCCAGCTTGGTCATTCCTCAGAGCATTGGAAAATTGTGATTTTTTTTTTTTACTAGTAAGTGCTCTCACTTCTGGGTGCTAGGGAATCCCTCAAACTATCCCCTTATTTCATCATTTCTGCATCTCAGAGATTGTCTCATTTCTCTCCTTTTTTGCTGGTATTATGGGATCTTTCACCTGTGTTCTATTCCCCCCAGGACAGTTTCCTAGCTTTTCTCCCTCTCTTTCATTCCCTGAAAAAAGATCAGAGCTCTTTTGAGGTATTCTGTATTTTCCCCCTGTTTATAAATACTGGGCAACAGCAGCAAAAATAAACACAAGGAAATTACAAGGGGAGGCAATATTGCCTATTGAATAGAGAGCTAGACTTTGAGTCAGGAACACTTATCTTCAAAACCCATTCCTATTACATAGTAGCTATGTATTAAGCTCTCAACCTCAACTTCCTCTCCTTTAAAACGGGATTATTAATAACAATCCAATAGGATTATTGGGAGGCTGAAGCAACACAATGCATACTTTAAAGTTTAAAACACCCTATAAGCATCAGTTATAGTTGCCAGAAATCTTAATAGCCTTTGACATGGCAATGAAGATAGGAGCCTGATCTTTTGGGATCTCATCTCTTGGTTTTTTGAGATAGGATTTCATGGCACCTTTTCCCCAGAGATCAAGCTCATCTCATATCTCATCCATTCAGGTTTATCTTCACCACCTCTGCCAGGTCTTCACTTAAAAAAATCACAGGCTGCATAGATCATGGACCAGGTGTGTGATCACACCTGGGCACACCTGGCCTATTTCTTCTACTTGATTATGAAGTAAACACTTTTATTTCACCAGGATTTGGCACACTTCTATCAAAAGTCCTGTTGAGTTACTTGCTTTTGGGTAACTGTGAACCTGGCAAATCCAACTGTAATTCTGCAGGTGAGTCTGGAAAATGGATAGTTTAAGACAAGCAGTGTTAGATGAGAAATTATGATTTTCAACAAGTTTATAGGTAGCAAAGAAGTAAGAAACAGCATTATTGCTCTCCTATTACTTAACCTTTCCCTTCTTCAAGGATCCCTCCCTTATCCTGTCTCCTGATTCTTTTCCCTTGCCCTCTTGTTTCTATCTGAGTTGAGAAGACTTTTATAACTCTTCAAATATGTGTTATTTCTTCTTTATCTCATTCCTGTTAATCTACATACCTTTCTATATATTCCCACCTTATTTTATTCTCTCATCTTCTCATTTCTTTATAAATTTAAGACTTTTATTCCCTCCTAAATAAATCAGTTGTTCTCTCTTTAATGCAGATCTGATGTGAGTAGAATTCCCTCTAAAAATCACTTTCTTATCCCTTTACACCTTAGCCTCTTATTTCTTTTTTCCTGAATTTTGAAGATTTTTTACTCTTCTGGATATATTTGTACTGTTGCCTCTTTAACCTGTTCCCAATGAAAGCTGGGTTCCAGAACTACCAGTTGTCCTTTCACATCTAGCTCCGCTGTGTTAGTTCTTCCTCTTGTACTTCATTTGTATAAGATAATTACTCTTTTAACCTTTTCCTATACAGTTTTGCTTTTTTAGAATCACATCATACTCGGTTCTACCCCAACCTTTCTTTTGTGACAATCTTAGTGACATACTTAGTGACAATCTTAGCCATATAGTTTATATCTCCATATATAAAAGTTTGGCTTTAGTCAGTCCCTTGTAATAAGTCTTTGATGTTTACCTTATATTTCTCTTGGATCTTATATGATAAATTTTCTATTAAATTCATATCTATCTATCTATCTATCTATCTATCTATCTATCTATCTATCTATCTATCTAGATATATCTATGCTTAACTGTAGTCTGCCTGGGGAGGTGTGTGCAGCAAAGAACGAAAAACAACCTACAAGGAAGCAAAGGAAAAATGAGCACTCAGTATAATTTCTTCTACTATATGTCCTTTCTTGAATTGGTAATTTATTGTTATATATTTTGAATCCTCCCTGATGTTCTTCTGGGCACATGACAATGTTCTGTTTTGTTTTATTTTCCTTTCCTTTTTTTTTCTCTTCTTTTTTTTTTTAAATAAACAGGAAAAAAGTGAAAGAAAAATTTCATGCAACTCTTTCAGTTCTTTTATCAATATTTCCTCGACTGCTTTTATTTAATTTTAAACCCCCTTCTCCCCCTCTTTTTTCAGTTCTTTGTTTAGTTCTTCCAGAAATTCTTGTTGGTTTTGGTACAATCTGCAACCTTTTGCTTGTGGCTTAGCTTATAGCTCCCCCCAGCATGTCATTGTCTTCTTCTGAGTTTGTGTCTTGATTTTTATAGTCATGTTCTTTTGTTGTTTGCTCATTTTTCTAGCCTATTTCTTGACTTGGAGCTTTATATTAAAGTTGGGTTCTGCTAATCTGCAAAGAGGCCCACTGTCCCAAGCTTCAGCCTTCTCTCTCTTCATTAATATCCCTCTGCTGCTATTTTTACAGCCACTTTTGGAAGTTTATAAGTTTTTAGTGCATTAAAGGTGCTGTGACCTATGGAAAGGTGTGCCCTCCTGGTCTATGCTCTTCTTACCCAGGAAGGCTCCATCTCTCTTGCAACCACAGGTACTAGCATCCCTGTCTGCCCTGGAACTGTGACCCAGACCCGGAGAGGGCAAATGACTTTGGTACAAGTCCTAGCACAGGAGTCCCCTATAGTATCGTTTTGACCAGTTTTCAAAATTTCCTTATCATCTCTGGGCAGAGAGTTCCTGAAGTTGCTGCTGCTTCAGCCCCTCCAAGGTCCACGACTGGTATTGCTGCAGCATGCATTCTGGATCCCACCCAGGTGCCATGGAACTCTTCTGACTTCCTAAATTGTCTTGGATTGGAAAAATGTCTGATTCTTCGATTTGATGCTATATTTTAAAGTTGTTTGAGAACAACTGGCTGAATGCTTCCTCTATCCTACTCAAGGCAGCAGGAATACAAAGGCAAAAGCCCTGTCCTTCAAGGAGCAGACTTAGGAAAGTTAATAAAGCTATCCCTTTCACATTGTGACTCCCCTCATTGTGGTTTTGTTTGGCATAAGAAATTGGCATAAGATGGGCATAAGAAATTAAATGGGATTTTTTCTGGAGTTTTGTGGAAGTGGTCAACAAGTGACATGTAAAAAGTTCAGCAACTTTTTGTTGCTAAATATATGTATAGCATTGTATAATATCAACATAATTTATCTTTTAATACTTTGATAATTCAGACTTTTCTGGTATGAAGGAAGGGCCAGATTTTCCAGATAGCAGGGACACTTCACTCCTAACTCAAATGATGTGGAAGGGATAGATTGTATATATATATATATATATATATATATATATGTATATATATATATATATATATACATATATATACACACACACACACATATATATATATATACAATTATATACATATACAAAATTTGTGCAAAATAAATAAAAGAAATTTTTTTCTACTTCTAACTTGGGGAGGAAGAAGTAAGACACTAGATGACAAAATGCCATGCATAACTTATATTGGTAAAAATTATTTTATGCCATCTTTCTTTTTGGTGCTACTGTCTCTGGTACTTCTGACTTGATTTCAAGGCTATACAAATCTTCCCTGCTTATCAGTTTAAAGTGCAAAGATTCCTCTGTACTGATGAAATGTCCCATTCATTATGGAACTAGTATCTTTCTTATAGCCTGATTATTTCTCCATCGATATTGAACTGGAATTCTGGATACATGATGGCTATAACAAAGGCAAACTAGGCCTGGAGTTCATAGCTTCAAAGGGGTCAAACATGGCCCTCAAGAGTCAAGAGTCTCAAATATTGCCTAATGAAGCCTGAAGCAGATTAAAGGGTAATTGTGAAATGTTTAACAAAATAAATAAAATAAGAACAAAACATCAATAATATTAATATATGATTTTCAAAGTCAACATGAGGCTGCAGAGATCCATTTCTATTTGAATTTGACTTTTCAACTTACTTTTATATATTTTTTCCTCAGAATGCAAGCCCTCTGAGTATGGGCTTTCTGCTTATATTTGTCTTTCCAGTACTTGGCACATAAATGTTTTATAAATACTTGTTGACTGATTGACTGGTGTTTGTTGGTCTTTAAATTTTCATTGAAGGGTTGAAGGGGAAAAGAGATTGAATGTGGGAGATGGGTGAGCACATGCAATAGAGAAAACACAATGGGTCTTTTACTGTCGAATTATTTATTTATTTATTTTTGGTATTGTTTTGCTGTCTGTCCTTTGTTCTGCAAGAGGACCATGACATCAGGGAGGTGTTGCAGTGACATGCAAGTGAATTGGATTTCAGTGAGGGAGGCTGTGCAAAGTCATCTGCCTCACTTGCTCCTCCAGAGCCATCTGGGTCCAGTGGCAAGATGTGGATCAAGATGACTGGAGATCGCCCTGGATATAATAGGAGACAATAGCACATAGTCTATAAGATAAGGAAGGTAAAGGAGAAGGGGGTACTACCATTACCACTGTGCCCTGAGAATGTTCTGCCTGATCTCTACAAGTCTCCTGCCTGGTCTCTAGCCTCTAGTGAAAGTGAGAAGGAGATAGCTGGGCACCATACTTTTGTATCCCTTGCATTTCCAGCCTAACTTCCAGAGAGAAGGGGCAGAGCAGAGCCCATTACTTCAGGTACCTGACAGTATCACCACTGCTTCTGCTCCAAGTTCTTACTCCTTTACCTGAACTGTCCAAAACTTTGAAAGGATTCCCCTAGCTACCTCCACCTGCTCTGATATCATAATAAAATTGTCTTTGAAAATCTTTCTAAATTTTTCACTTAATGATCAATGAATACTTCCCTTGATATATCCTTCCCATCCCAGTGATTTTTAAACCCTTTAGAATAACCTCATTCCCCATCTCCTATTATCCGATTTCTTGTTTCTATTTCCCTTAACCCACTTTTCCAAAGGCCCAACCAAAAACTACCCACCTTTACAGACAGCTGATTTGCTTTCCATCTTTGCTTTTCTTATTCCTTCCATTTTCTGGCTCTCACTGAGACCTGTATTCTTCCTGATGATGCAGCCCCCTGACCATGCTTCCCAGCACTGATTTCTCTTCAACTTATTCCACCTTACTCTGCAGTATGAGCGAGGAGACTTGGAATACTCCTTGCTCTCCCCTGCCACTTTCTGGTTCTCTTTCTACTAACCTTATTCTGTAAGTAACCTCTCCTTTAAGGTTCCTGTAATTCGCCTCTACCACCCATTCAAAATCATGATAGTTGTCCACAGAACTCCAGTATACTGCTTTTCTTTCCTCAGTGTATTCAGTAGCTGGTTCATAATGATTTTTATTTTCTCTCCAACTCCTGTCCTCATACTAGGGAACTTCAATGTACATATTAATATTCCCTCAGACATTATAACTTCTCAGTTCATCAACTTATTTCCCACAACTTATTCTCTTATCCTACTACCCTTCGGGTAGAAACAAAGATGGTAATATCCTTGATCTTTCTATAACCCACAAAGGTATTACCTTCATGTTCAAGAACTGAAACTACTTTATCTCATTAGAGGTAAAGGAATTTCAATTATTGATCCATGGGTCATACATTCATTCAACATAAAATAAAACATTTATGAAGTATTATAAATATCAGACTTTGCTAGGGCATGAAGAAGACACAAAGGTGAGTAAGACCTGTTCCTTATCCTCATGGATCTTTCAATCTTGTAGGAGAAGACAAAACATATGAACATGATAAGTCATACAAATAAGAATAAATGCTTAATGGGAGCATTTGATACATTTAATACTCTGGATCAGAGAAGGGAAAGTTGTTTCTAGTTGGATGGTAGGTTGAAAGGATTAAAGGAGAAAGGAGAAAATGTTATCACTAAAATTGCAGCACTTTAGAATAACATTTCCAATTGCTTTCTTAAATTCCTCAAATTAAGCATATCTAAAAATCTTTATCCCTTTTGATTTCCTTGTTTTTTTTTTCCCCAGAGGTACTAAGTTTTCTGAATCTTAGTGTTGTTTTTGACTCCAACTTTTCCCTAATCTCCTATGTTAGTCTAATCCTGTTACCATACTATATCTATAGATATCTATATCTCTCCCAACAATCAATTCCCTTTTATTTCCATTGCAAGCATTCTTGCATTCTTTAAGATTGCAATAGCTTCCTGATTACTCTGAATCATGTCAATCACTGACTAAGTCTACAACTAGATTTTAGGACTCTTGACCTTGATAGATGCTTGCTTGTTTAGCCATCTTGGAAGATAAAATTATAACTGATACCCAGTTTTTTACTAGCTATTTGATTAGGGGTGTATGTGGGGGGCAGGGAACTCCTTTTTATCCTATTTGTTTCTACTCAGAATAAAAGGTGTGAGGAAAAATGGGCTCGGAGTCCTGATTGAAGAGAGATTTTTCAGCAACGGGGTTGGAATTCTTAAATTTCAAACTAATCATTCCTTCAGAAAATGATAGTACTGTGCCCACTGCTAATGCCTCAGAGAACTGTGAACTCCAGTGCTTCATTTGCTTGGATTGTGGAAATAATTTATTGCAGTTAACAGAGCAGGAACTTGGTTAAAAATCCACCAAATAAAGGGGAGGAAAAATAACATTATTGTTCCTCCAATTTGATGTGGAGAGTGGAAGACAATAAATCTCTCTGAAGGCACTGAACAGTCATATCTAGCAAGAAGGAGCATGACCAGGAATATGGGACCTGAGCAGATTAGGAGTCATGGGCTATACTTCAGCTATTCTAAAGGCCATTGCTCATTCTGGGCTTGCTCTTTTCATCTCATCTTCTAGAGAGATGTAGCAGCCAGGAACATCACGAATCATCACGATTACTTAATAGAACACTAGATTTAGAATTGAGAAGGATTTCAGAAGCCATCTAATCCAATTTTCTCAGATAATGAAACTAGGGCCTAAAGAAATTATGTGATTTGTTTGGGTAGGAAATGACTATTATAATGGTCATAATTAGGCACTGGTTTCACTTCTGTTCTCAACCAATACACAGATTCTATTTTGGTACATTCTATTTGATACATTTACTTATTTACTTATTTTGGGTGGGTGTGGCAGTAATTGGATGGCAGAAGGGACCCCAAACTTCTTGTATTGATAATGCTCTAATGAGATTTCTATGTCAGGAGTCTATCAGGTGACTAGCTTTCATGGTATGATATATTCAGTACCAACATGCAGCAGGCTTGAGCCTAAAAGAACTTGTGGAGTGAGTGACCCCCACAGCTGCTCAATTATTGGTATACTATGTTGTTATCTACCTTCATGAAAATGTTGTGTTCTTTTGTGTGGAGTGTCTGTCGTCTGTGATAAGGTCAGTGAAAGGTTTTACATAGTGCTGAGGATCTTGGATGTAGATAAGCCTTGTGTAAGCTGGTTGAAATCTTTCGACCTTTCCAGCTCCCTAAAGAAATGCTGGGAAAGGGGTAGGTGCCTGAGAAAAAAAAGAAATAGTTATAAAACCTCTCTTTCTGACCAGGAGTTGTTTCATTAGACCAAGTGTCTCACAAAGAATGCAGGCAGAATGTGGATTATATAAGGAGACACTAGGGAGTGAGACTTCAACTGGAGAACCCAGGCCACAGAGGCTGAGTTCCACCCTCATGGTACAGGCCAAAGAAAGCAGCTAATTTACAGAGGGTGAATAGGCTCATGGGATAAAAAGGATAAGGGTTCAGATTTTGTGACTAGTAACTGGTTTGCTAGATAATGCATCAGAGTAACTGACAAGGCTAGCAGTAACTTCTTGTCAATGTCTTGTAAGATGACTTTAGGTAAAATGGCACCTAGATATTAGAGTGTATCTAAGGTATACATATATATTTTTAACAGGTGATATTATTTGATACTAAATAGTGTGTGTTATATAGTTTGCACCTGTATAAGATCTATAGTTTTTTATATCTCCCCATGACTGCTCTTTCGTCTTCTCTGCTTTCTCTCAGTTTTGCTCTCTTGCAAACTATATGTGTCCCTTTAGAAATCCCCAAATTTGTGGCTGAAATCCATCTTCAGCTCAAAGATTAAAATAGTGCCAAATCACTCCAGAACTAAGACTGAAATACACTTCTCAGTCATCCAATGATATGGCCCTGCATTCAAGGCTTCTTTAATGTGAATTACTACTACTCACATTCTGGGTTCAGACTGGTAAGCTTTCATCTGATTTCACCCACTTTTGAGCCTTCTACTATCCTTCTTAGCCATCTGTATATTCTCTGCTGTAATTTTCCCTCACCTTACCATCTGCTTTCCAATTTTATTCCTCTCTATGTGTCACCTCCTGTGTTGAAACATAAACTCCTTGAGGGCAAAATTGTCTTGGTTGCTTCTATTTGCTTTCTCAGTGTTCAGCACATTATCTGGCATATAATAAATTCTTTTCCATTAATCTTTTTATTGGAATCCTGAGTTATCTCTAGGTAGCTCAGTTTGGGCATCACCTCCTTCAGGAAATATTTCTGTTTCCCCTCATTGTTAATGCTCCCTGCTCCATTATTAGTTTGTATTTATATATTTTGTGTTTATATGTTGTATTCTCTGGTTGGTATGAGAAAAGAGAAATATTGGTAGAGGATCACAGGTATTGAATTTTTTAATGGATGCTGACCACAAATGATCTTTGAACCTGGGATAGATTTTTGAGGATTCATGTTTGAGGAGCTATATTACACTGTTACTTTTCTTCCCTTGTTCCTCCTTTTCCCAAGCCTCTTCTTATTTTCTAACCCTCCTCCCCTCAGTTTTCTCCAAGAATTACTCTTTCTAAAGAGATACAACTGATGTAGTGGAAAGAACAGAGTCTTTAAAGTTAGTGGGTCTAGTAGATGCTGTTTCTTCTACTTTCACTACCTATGTGATCTTAGGCAAGTCATTTAACTTCCCTAGTTTCCTCATCAAGGGGATGGACTAAGGGGCATTTGAGGTTTCTTTCAGCACTACAGGTCAACATGTCAGAATTTGCCTAACCTCCATGGATGCCTTTGAAATCTTAGGCAATAGGGATCCAAGGAAGGGAATCAGTGAAGTTTGATGAAAATTAGTGTTCCTTCCACCTCTGCCCTTAACAAGTTTCTAGCATAAGAGGTGGTATCTCAGGAAGTTGCCTGTGAGGCTTGTGTAGGACTGGGATAGTGAAGTGGGTGCAGTCAATTGAATTGGAATTGGCCCCTAACCTGTGGGTGGCTGGAGCCAAGACAGAGGAAGCCAGAAACAGAAAAGTCAGCATACAAACAGTAATTAATTTCAGAGTGAGGAAAATTACCTCTTGCAAATGGAAGGTTCCCCTTCCCCTTCTCCTTCTAAGAAGGAGAGCTAATTTCTTGAAGGGACTCCTTGGGGAAAATGTGTCCCAAGTGTTATTGCTAGCCATTGTTTGAAAAGAGAGGGGTGGCAAGAGTGTCAGAGTGTATTTGAGATGGTCTCCTATTAAGCCATCAGATCTGTTGTAACTTCAAGAGTATAGTGTAAAATATCTGAGACTGAAGGCAGAAGCCTGGGATTCAAATCCTAGTTCTCTCCCTTACTACCTGGTCTTAATTTGCATCAGTTCATACACATCTTTCCAGGTTTTTTTGAAATGTCTGCTCATCATTCCTTATAGCACAATAGTATTCCATGACAGTCACATACCACAACTTGTTCAGCCATTCCTCAATGGGGAATCCCCTCAATTTCCAATAGTTCGCCTCCACAAAAAGAGCTACTATAAATATTTTGGTACATGTAACTTTTCTCCACCCCCCTTTTTAATGATCTCTTTGGAATGCAGACCTAGTAAAGATATTGCTAGATCAAAGATATGCACAATTTAATTGCCCTTTGGGCATAGATCCAAATTGCTCTCTAGAATAGTTGGATCAGTTTACAATTGCAGCGATCATGCATTAAGAGTCCTGATATTCCCACATCCTCTTCAACATTTATCTTTTTCTTTTTTTGTTGTTATATTAGCCAATCTGATACATGTGAAATGGTACCTCAGAGTTGCTTTAATTTGCATTTCTCTAGTTAATAGTGATGTAGAGCATTTTTTCCCTCATAAGACCATAGATAATTTTCCACCATTTATCAATTGGGGA
The DNA here is from genome assembly GCA_023553655.1 of Myrmecobius fasciatus. Classification (NCBI taxonomy): domain Eukaryota; kingdom Metazoa; phylum Chordata; class Mammalia; order Dasyuromorphia; family Myrmecobiidae; genus Myrmecobius; species Myrmecobius fasciatus. Next base: position 19,482 of record JAJPUD010014606.1, read on the forward strand.
GTGGCTTGTATCTATAAATTTGACAGTTCTCTATCTATTTGAGAAATAAGGTCTTTATCAGAGGTATTTGCTGTAAATATTGTTTCCCAGCTTTCTGCTTTCCTTCTAATCTTAGTTGCATTGATTTTGTTGGTGCAAAAGCTTTTAAAAATTTAATATAATCAATCATATCATCTGCAAAGAGTGATAGTTTTATTTTTTAATTACCTATTACAATTTTTAAAATTTCTTTTTCTTTTCTTGTTGCTACAGTTAACATTTCTAGTATAGTAATGAATAATAGTAGTGATATTATTTCACTCCTGATCTTACTGGGAATGCTTCTATGTTATCTTCATTACAGATAATGTTTGCTGGTGGTTTTAGATAGATGTACTTCTCATTTTAAGGAGAATTCTCTTTATTCCTTATGTTCTCTGATGTTTTTATTTGGAATGAGTGTTGTATTTTGTCAAAAGCTTTTTCAATCTATTGACATAATATTTCTATTAGTTTTGTTTTTGATGTGGTCAATTATGCTGATAGTTTTCCTAATATTGAACTAACCCTGCATTCTTGGTATAAATTTCACCTAGCCATAGTGTATCATCATTGTGATATATTGTTGAAATATTCTTCCTAGTATTTTATTTAAATATTTTGTATTAATATTCATTAGGGAAATTGGTCTTTAGTTTTCTTTCTCTGTTTTACCTCTTCCTAGTTTGGGTATCAGCTCCATATTTGTATCATAAAAGGAATTTGGTAGGACTCTTGCCCATTTTTCCAAATAGTTTATGTAGCATTGGAATTAACTGTTTTTTAAATGTTTGGTGGAATTCACTTGTGAACCCATTTGGCTTTGGGGATTTTTTCTTAGGGAGTACATTACTGACTTTTTCAATTTCCTTTTCTAAGATAGTATTATTTAGGCATTCTATTTTCTCATCTGTTAATTTGGGCAATTTATATTTTTGTACATATTTATTGATTTCACTCAGATTATCAAACTGATTGACACATATTTGGGCAAAATATTTACTAAAGATTTCTTTACTCTTTTCACTGATACTGATTTTACCCTTTTCATTTTTTATATTTGACATTTGGTTTGCTTCTTTCTTTTCTTTTTATAAAAGTCAAATTAATTAGTGACATATGCCTTATTAATTTTTTTAATAAAACCACCTTCTAGTTTTATTTAGTAACAATAGTTTTTTTACTTTTAATTTTATTAATCTAATCTTTGTTTTTCAAGATTTCCATTTTGGTCCTCAATCTCAATCAGGGATTTTTAATTTGTTCTTAATCTAACTTTTTTTAGTTTTATGCCCAATTCAATGATCTGTCCTTTGTTTTGTTGATCTAAGTAATTTCCCCCTAAGTACTCTTTTGGCTGCATCCTATAAATTTTGGTATGTTGTCTCATGGTTGTCATTCTCTTTAATGAAATTATCAATTGTTTCTATGGTTTTTTGACCCACTTATTCTTTAGCATCAGCTTCCAATTAATTTTTAATCCATATTTCCACTACATTTTGTGGAATGCAATTTGTATTGCATTATTTTCTGAAAAGGATGTATTTACTATTTTTGCCTTTTTATATTTGATTTTTGAGATTTTTGTGTCCTATTATATGATTGTTTGTGTGTGTGTGTGTGTGTGTGTGTGTGTGTGTGTGTGTGTATGTGTATGTAGGAGCTATAGACTCATGAAAAAAATGCATTTTTTTTCTATTCCTACTCAGTTTTCTTCAAAGGTTTATCATATCTTAATTTTCTAAGATTCTATTCAACTCCTTAATCTTTTTTTTTGCTTATTTTTTTGTTGGATTGATCCAGTTCTGAGAGAGGATAATTGTGGTCCCTCATTAGTGTACTTATTATTATTATTATTGGCTGAGGCAACTGTGTTTAAGTGACTTGCCCAGGGTCACACAGCTAGGAAGTGTTAAGTGTCTGTAGCCAGATTTGAACTCAGATCCTCCTGACTTCAGGGCTGGTGCTTTATCCATTGCACCACTTAGCTGCCCCTCATTAGAGTCCTTTTTGCTGTCTATTTCTACTTGTATTTCACTTAACTTCTTTAAGAATTTGAATGCTATACCAATTAGTGCATGTATGTTTAAAATGGATGTTACTTCATTATTTATGGTACTTTTTAGAAGATGTATTTTCCTTCTTTATTATGTCTTTTAATTAGATCTATTTTGATTTGGTTTTGTCTGAGATAAAAATTGCTACCCTGGCTTTTAAAAAAAATTTTAATTTTTTACTTCAGCTGAAACATAATAGATTCTGCTCCAGCCTCTTATCATTATTCTGCATGGTTATGCTTCAGATGTGTTTTTGTAAATAACATATTGTAGGATTCTGACTACACTTGATAGACTCTGCTTTTTGCTTCTGTTTTATGGGAAAGTTCTTCCCATTCACACTCACAATTATGATCATTACGGGCAGCTAGGTAGCACAGTGGTTAGAGTACCAGCCCTGAAGTCAGGAGGACCTGAGTTCAAATCTGGTTTCAGACACTTCCTAGCTGTGTGACCCTGGGCAAGTCACTTAACCCCAATTGCCTCAGCAAAAAAGCAAAACAACAACAACAACGACAACAACAAAACCAATTATGATCACTAATTGTGTGTTTTCCTCCATCATATTTTCCCCCTGTTCATTCTCTCTCCTCTCACTCCTTCCCTCCTCATCAATGTTTTGCTTCTTGCTACCACCTCCCTGATTTTCTTTCTATTCTGTCAGTCTCTCCCATCTTTCCTTACTTAATCTTTTTCCCTCCTACTTCCTTGTTGAGTAAAATTTCTTTATTCAATTGCTTGTGTATTTTATTCCCTCTTTAACCCAATTCTTATGAGAGTAAATTTCAAGTAATACCTACCACTCATTCTCTCATTTTCCTTTCCCGTGTAATAGGTTTTTTGTGCTTTTTCATGTTAAATAATTTATCCCATTTTACCTCTCCCTTTTGCACATAGTACATTCTCTTTCTCATCCCTTTATTTTTTTTATATTATTCCTTCAAATCCACCTTATATCTGTACCCTCTGCTTATGCATACTCCTTCTAGCTGTACTGTTAGTGATGCAGTTCTTAAGAATTACAAGTATCATATAAACTATTTAGAAAAATAGGCAAAGAAGCAGTCCGACCAATTTCCTTTTATGGTGCAAGTATGATGCTGAAACCTAAACCACAAAAAACCAAAACAGAAAAAGAAAATTATAGACAATAAGAAAAGACAAAAGAAATTAAAGGAATTCGAGTAGCCAATCAGAAAATAAAATTATCAGTCTTTGCAGATAATATGATGGCATACTTACAGAATTCTAGAGAATCAGCTAGAAATACTTGAAACAATTAACAACTTCAGGAAAGTTGCAGAATATAAAATAAACCGACATAAATCATTGGTATTTTTATATATTACCAGCAAAACTCAGAAGCAAGAGATAGAGAAATTCCATTTAAAATAACACAAGACAAAATAAAATATTTGGGAGTCTGTCTGCCAAGACAAACCTAGGAACTATATATGAACATAATTACAAAACACTTCACACAAATAAAATCAGATTTAAACAACTGGAAAAATGTCAATTGCTCATGGGTAGACTGAGATAACATAATAAAAATGACAATTCTACTTAAATTTTAATGCTTGTCTTGAGGCTTGCTATTGAAAATCATTTTTTTTTTTGGTTCATCTCTAGTCTTCTTCATATGAAAGTTTGAAATCCTTCGATTTCATTGAAAAATAATTTTTTTCAGTTTTTCTAAGTAGGTGATTCTTGGTTCTAGTCCTAGTTCCTTTGCTTTCTGGAATATTACTTTCTATGATCATAATAGCTGCTAAGTCTTACCCATTTCTGACTGTGACTCCTGGATATTGGAATTGTTTCTTCCTGGCTGCTTGCAACATTTTTTTCCTCAACCTGATTGTTTTGAAATTTGTCTATAATGTTCTTTGGAATTTTCATTTTGGGATATTAGTAGATTCTTTCAATGTCTTTTTTGTCGTCTGGTTCTAGGCTATCAGGACAGTTTTCTTTTATAATTTTTTGAAGTATGATATCCAATTCCTCCTTTTAATAATGGCTTTCAAAGATTCTTACATTGTGTCTCCTGGATCTCTTTTCCAGATCAATTGTTTTTCCAGAGAGGTAGCTTACATTTTTTTTTCTATTTTTTCATTCTTTTGATTTTGTTTAATTGATTCTTGATGTCTCATAGAATCATTAGCTTCCATTTGTCCAATTCTAATTTTTAAGGAGTATTTTCCTCAGTTAGCTTTTGTATTTTCTTTTCCATTTGGTTAATTCTACTTTTTAAGGAATTGTTTTCTTTTTGCAAGCTGTTGATTCTTTTTTCATAATTTTCTTGTGTCACTCATTTCTTTTTCCAATTTTTCTTCTAAAAATCTTTGATTTTTAAATTACTTTTTGAGCTCTTCCTTGAGTTTTTTTTTCTATTCTGGAGAACAATTCCTCCTTGTTTTGGGGGCTTTGCCTACAGATGTTTTGACATTGTTGTCCTATTCTGTGTTTGTGTCTTGATCTTCCTTGTCACCATAATAATCTTCTTTGGTTAGATTCTTTTTCTTGTTGTTGTTGTTTTTTACTGATCTTTTCCCAGTCTTTCCCCTTATTTTAAAATTTTACTTCTGCTCCTGGGTGGGAAGGGGAACTCCCAAGCTCCTTGCCTGAGGGTGCAGGTTCTTTCTGTTTACTTGATGTTACATTGGTATTTCCTTGAGGCTCCCCAACTTTTAGGAGGGGAGTTGTGTCTGGTGCTGTGCTGAGGTCTGCAGTAGGGAGTGGTTGGAAGTGTTGGAGATTATAGGAGTCTGGCAGCTTACCTGGTGCTAATTTGAAACTCATGGTCGGGTGAGAGGGTCAGTCCTAGTGCTGAGTACCATGGAAGGGGGAGTGACCTGGCACTGCCTTCTGCTCATATAGGGCACCTGCCTGTTTGTGTGACTAATCCAGGCATTAATATCTGCCTATTTGCCTGGAGCTATACTGAAGCCTATGATAGGTCTCCCTGCCTGTTTACTTGATATGCTGAGATGTTTGGATGGATAGGAGATATTCCAGTACTGGTGTTTGCCTCTTACCTACTATGCTGAGATAAATTGGAGATCCAGATTTTGGCATTTGCCAGGTCACTGGCTTCTGCCCATATGGGGGGTATGGGCACTGGTATCTGCCTATTTGTCTGACTAATCTAGGCATTAATGTCTCCTCTTAGTTTTCTGAGTCTGGGCTTTCTGCTGGCTTGCCTGGATGCTTCCTATCTTGGACTGCACTCTCCTTTTACCTGAGTGAGATATGCCTTTCCTGACCTTCCAAATTTCTTGGGCTAGAAAATTATTTCATCTGGTCATTTTTCTGATTCTGGTGTTCCAGGATTCCTTTCTGGACTTTTTTTAATGGCTATTTGGAGGTGCATACAGAATATTTAAGGTAATTTCCTGCTTACTCTGATAACTTGGCTCCTGGAAATCTCCAATATAATTCTTTTTGTTTTTTAAAAATATTTCTTTTGTCTCTTTAAGCATCAAATTCTTTCATGTTAATGGATCAGATATTAAGACTAATTGTACATAACATCACATTAATTTAGAAAACCAAGAAAAAATGCAACAATGGAAATCAGTTGATACAGATAATAATTGAATTATAAAAAGTAAGTATTCCTACTTGGGCCAAGTGTTAACTGTCATGGTGCTGCTATCCATTGGCCAATTATTCAACTAAAGGACATAGTTTATATAATAGAAAGGGGAGGAAGTATTTTCCTACCCAATTTCCTCAGGGAATACTCCAACCTCAATCTTTATTCTATTTATTTACAACTACACATTTATACACCTCACATTTATACACATTCTTAATGTGGACAAGGACCCAATCTGGGGGAAGATTGTCTAGTTTTCTTTCAATGTGTAATTCATCTTCTGAAGTTGTAGAGGTCCACGATAAAGTTCTCAGGAAGTTTAAAGGAGGCTGGACTTGAGAACAATGTTGGAATCAGTGATTAATAAGAGGCCCCCAGTTTGTAATGGAGATCTGGATAATGAGAGGTACAGAAAATCTCATCAACTTTTAGAGGACAGGTAAGACAGCTCCAGATCCTGAGCAACATGCAAAGTACATAATGCTTGGAGGTTTACTCTTTTTGTATGGATAGTCTAATCCATCTTATATTACATGTGTTCTTGTAATGGTTTAAGCAGATAAAGCTAGATGGGGAGATACAGCAATCTTTCGATGAGGGTTGGAACTGATGTATTTTGGAAGGCATGATTAGGGAGCTATAGTCACATTCACTCAAGATAGTGTGAGGAAAATAGAAGACTGATAGGATAGGGAGAAAGATAGGACAGACACTGGATCTGTGATTTCACTGGTAAGGGGAGTTCTCAGTTGAAGAAACTCTTATCTATCCATGTAGATTTGAACCTTTTCTGCCATCAGTTTATAATCTTAGAGATACTTTTAGAGAACTGAGAGATTAAGGAACACACAGTCATTTGTGTGAATTCAGAAGAGGTCTTTCTTACTCCAAAGCCTGCTCCTAGTGATTTCGAATTCAGATAAAAATGAGATCTCTGCAGGCTGAATTTTATTTAGAAAATCACAAATGAATTCCTTCTATATTATGTTGTACTTTTATTTAGTGTGTTAAATATTTCTCAATTACATTTTAATCTGGTTCCGACCATATTCAGTTAGGATGCTAATTTGATATCTCTGGACACCATGCTTACTCCCTTCATAGTTAGCAAGTTTTAAAACAAACTTGTATGGTCCAGTCATTATGGACCATTAGTCAAGTCATATATATATCATAACATGACTTCAGACACTTACTAGCTATGTGACTCTTGGCAAGTCATTTAATTCTGTTTGCCTCAGTTTCTCATTCATAAAATGAGCTGGAGGAAGAAATGGCAAACACACCTCAGTATCTTTGCCAGGAAAAGCCCAACTGGGGTCACAAAGAGTCAGACATAAATGAAAAACCACAAAATTATAATCCTCAGCACCACCACCACCACCACCATCACCACAACTACTACTAGTTATAAAATATAGTTATAGATTATTTAGCCATAGTTAAGATCCTGGGATGTTTTCTTCTTGGATAATAGAGGGTTCACTTTTCAAGAGTATGAGCTAGCCCCAGAGTCTTTTTCAGGGAATTCTTGAATTCATTATTTCTCAGACAATAGATCAGAGGATTCACAATTGGAGTCACAACAGTATATATGACTGAAATCAGTTTGTTGGAACTCCTTTGGTCAATGGCCTGGGGACGGACATACATGAAGATCAAGGCTGTATAGAAAATGATCACAACGATGAGATGAGAAGCACATGTAGAGAAGGCTTTCCAGCGGCCTGTGGAGGATGGGATCCGGATGACAGTTGAAGAGATGTAGCCATATGACAGCATTGTAGAAATGAGTGGGAACACCAGTATGATAAACCCCAGGATGAAGTCTACAAGTTCTGCTGTTGAGAAGTCTGTGCAAGCTAGTTTAAGGATAGGGGAGACATCACAAAAAAAGTGGTTAATGACACTAGACCCACAGAATGTGGCATGAGAGATAAAGTAGACCTTGATCACAGAGATGATGAAGGCAGTTGCATAGGAAAAGGCCACCAGCTGTACACATAGCCTTGTAGTCATGATTACTCCATACCGGAGTGGGTAACAGATGGCTACATAGCGGTCATAGGCCATGGAGGCCAGAAGGACACACTCAGTGCAGACCAGAGAAATGAAGAAATACAGCTGAATCATGCATCCAACAAATGAAATGCTTTTTTGCTGAAAGAGAAAACCACTCAGCATCTTGGGAATAATGTCAGAGACATACCAAACTTCCAGGAATGACATATTGCCCAAGAAATAGTACATGGGCTTATGAAGGGAATTGTTGACCCAGATAATGAAGATGATAATGAAGTTCTCTAAGAAGACAAAGAGATAAACAAAAAGGAAGAGAAGAAAAAGGAGATGCTGGAGCCGTGGAGATGTGGGGAAGCCTAGGAGAATGAATTCACTGATGTGGCTGATGTTCTTTCCTCTCATTCTGCTTCACTTGAGGGTTCCAGATCTGGAAAATAAAAATTGTTATAGACAAAGTAGAATCCCCAGAAAAGAGTGTCAAGGAGAAGCCTCTGGTGTTTTGTTTTTGTTATCAAAGTTCAAATACGTGGGTGATATGATCATGTGGGAAGAACTTCCCCATACAAAGATTTCCTTTTTTATTGGTAGATGATATTCTTGTTTTCAGTAATGTATGCCATTACTATTTCAATTCACCACCAAAAGATGCTGTATTTTAGTTTGTTTTTCAGTGGATCCCAGAATTTCAAGAGCAAAAGATCCAAATCTCCAAAATAGTTAAACACTCTACAGGAAATATATGTCTGAGAAAATGTTTGTAGCAAGTGGTCTGGGTCCCATTATAGCATGCAAAATTTTTCAGATAAATATTTTTAAATTTTATTTTTAATTTATGTAATAAAAGAAGCATTTCTATAACATAATATAATTAAAAAGATGATTGTACATGAAACTGCAAATTTACTATGTGCAACTTGTTTTTCCTTTCAAATATACAACAAAATTATCATATAAATTTCCTTTTTTTTCCCTTTTGGTTCTTTCTAACCTCCACCCCTATCCTCTGGGCCCTAGAAATGGCTACCATTAGATATAAATAGGTATACACACACACATATATATATATATGTATGAGTGTATTTATCTATATATGCACAATATATTTATATGTAAAATTATTTTATTTATACTTCTACTTATCAGTACTTTATCTGAATGCAGATAGTATCTTCCTTCAGAGGTCTTTTGTAGTTAATTGGATTTTTACATTAGTCTACATGACTTAGTTACTCAAAGTCATTCTTAAAATGGTATTGCTGTAACTATATACAATGGTTTCTTGGTTCTGCTCATTTTGCTCTTCATTATTTTGAGCAAGTCTTTACATGTTTTTCAAAAATCATTGAGCTCATTATTTCTTATACACAGTAGCATTCTATCACAATCATATATCACAACTTGTTTAGTCATTTCCTAATTGATAGGCATCTCAGCAATTTCCAGTTCTTTGCCACCACAAAGACAACTAGTATGAACATTTTAGAACATAAAGGTTCTTTTTTTTCCCCCTTAAGCATCTTTGGAAATAGACCAAATAGTAGTTATTTCTGGGTCAAAGGGTAAAGGTAACAATGACTCTTTGGGCATAATTCCAGATAGCTCTCCAAAATGGTTGTATCATTTTACACTTCTACTAATAAATAAATTAATGTTCTAATTTTTTCAAATTTTTGCCATCATTTATCACCTTCACCTTCTATCATTTTAGATAATCTGGTAAGTGCCAAATGATATCTCAAGATTGTTTTTTACCCACATTTCTCTAGTTGATAATGATTTAGAGCATTTTTTCTCTATGCCTGTTCATATCCTTTGACTGTATATCAATTGGGGAATAATTTGGGTTCTTATAGATTTGACAGAGTTCTTAACATATTTTAGATATGAGACCTTTATCTGATAAACTATATAAATTTCTCCCCAATTTTTTTTTGCTTTCTTTCAAATCTTGGCTATATTTGTTTTATTTGTAGAACCTCATTTTTAACTTAGTGGAATTGAAATTGCCCATTTTATGCTTGATTTTGCTTTCTATCTTATGGATATTTCTTATAGCACAGTAGCATTCTATCACAATCATATATCACAAATTGTTTAATCACTCCCTAATTGATAGGCATTTCAGCAATTTCCAGTTCTTTGCCACCACAAAGTCTGATAAATAAAATATTCCATGTTCTTCTAATTTTCTGGTAAATATTTTTAATATCTAGGTCATATATTCATTTTTTATAAAGCTTTTTATTTTCAAAACATATGCATGGGTAATTTGACAACATTGGCCCTTGCATAGTCTTGTTTTTCATATTTTCTCCTTCTTTCCCCAACCCCTCTGCTAGATGGCAAGTAATTCAATATATGTTAAACATGTTAAATCCAATATGTGTAAACATATTTATACACTTCTCTTGCTGCACAAGAGAAATCACATTAAAAAGAAAGTAAATGAGTAAGAAAACAAAATGTAAGCGGACAACAACAAAAAGAGTGAGAATGTTATGTTGTGATTCACATTCAGTTCCCACAGTTCTCTCTCTGGGAGTAGATGGTTTTCTTCATCACAAGATCATTGGAACTGGCGTCAATCATCTCATTGTTGGAAAGAATCACGTTCATCAGAATTGATCATTATATAGTCTTGTTGTTGCTGTGTATAATGATCTCCTGGTTCTGCTGATTTCACCTAACATCAGTTCATGCAAGTCTCTCTAGGCCTCTCTGAAATCGTCCTGCTGGTCATTTCTTGCAGAACAATAATATTCCATAACATTCATATACCATAATTTATTCAGCCACTCTCCAAGTGATGGGCATCCCTTCAGTTTCCAGTTTTTAGCCACTACAAAAAGGGCTGCCACAAACACTTTTGCACATGTGGGTCCCTTTCCTTCCTTTAAGATCTCTTTGGGATATAAGCCCAATAGAAACACTGCTGGGTCAAAGGGTATGCACAGTTTGATAACTCTTTGAGCATAGTTCCAAATTGCTCTCCAGAATGGTTGGATCTGTTTACAGTTCTCCCAACAATGTATCAGTGTCCCAGTTTTCCCACATCATCTCCAACATTCATTCTTGTCTTTTCCTGTCATCTTACCCAATCTGACAGGTGTGTAGTGGTATCTCACAGTTGTCTTAATTTGCATTTCTCTGATCAATAGTGATTTAGAGCACCTTCTCATATGATTAGAAATAGTTTTAATTTCTTCATCTGAAAATTGTCTGTTCATATCCTTTGACCATTTTTCAAATGGAGAATGGCTTGGGTTCTAATAAATTTGAGTCAATTCTCTATATGTTTTCTAAATGAGGCCTTTATCAGAACCTTTAAATGTAAAAATGAATTCCCAATATGTTGCTTCCCTTCTGTTCTTGTCTACATTAGTTTTGTTTGTACAAAACCTTTTTAACTTAATATAATCAAAATTATCCATCTGGTGTTCAATTATGAGTTCCAGTTCTTCTTTGGGCACAAATTCCTTCCTTCTCCACAGATCATGTATTCATTTTGACCTTATCTTGGTAAATGGTATGAGATATTGGTCCATGCTCATTTTCTGCCAAATTGCCTTCCAGTTTTCCCCCAATTTTTTTTTACCAAATAATTAATTCTTATCCCCAAATCTTAAGTCTTTACATTCTTCAAATACAAAGTTGTTTTATTTGCTGCCATAATTGTCTACTCTATTCCATTGATCTAGTTTTCTTTCTTAGACAGTACTATCTTGATAAATACTGCCTTATAATACAGTTTAAGATCTGGTACCACTAAATCATCTTCTTTCATACTTTTTTTGATTATTTAATTTGATATCCTTAACTTTTTATTTTTTCAAGTGAATTTTATTAGATTTTTTTAGTTCAGTAAAATAATTTTTCATAATTTAATTGGGATATTTCAATTAGTTTGGGTAAAATTGGCATTTTATAGATATTTTTTCCTAGACAGATGGAATACTTCCAGAGTTAGTGGTACTTTGAAAGTTCTTTATGGATATATCCCTTGGATAGTTCCAAAAGACTGGGCAAAAGTATTTCTTACTTACCTAGCCCATTTTTTGGGAACTGGTTGCATGTGATGAAAGGTAGTACTCCATCAAGGTAGAGATGGAGCCAACCTTGGACTAGTCTTTTTGTTGATTCCAGAAGATACAACTGGGAGCAATAAGTAGGAATCACAGAGAAACATATTTAGGCTTGAAGTAGGAAAATATTTCTTAGTAATTAGAATAGGATCAAGGAGGCAATGAGGCATGTTGGAAAGTAGTGCCTTCCCTCTTCCTGAAGGTATTCAAATGTAGGCGAGGTGATCACTTGTTGGGTATGTTGTGGTTAGGTAGAGTTTGTGAAAAATGCATATGATAGCACTTCCAATTTTAAAAATATAGATTGGTTTTGGAATCTGAGACTCCAAGGTTTGAATATTATCTCTACTCTTTCTATCTGTAAGATTTAGGGCAAATCATCTCTTTAGGTTTGTTTTGCTCATTCAAAAAACATCTCTTCCAGCTGTAAATTATTTATGATCTTATGACTAGTATGCCAGTTATTACAGACATTTTTACATAGCTCCCTAATTTTCTGCTATGAAGTTTGCCTCATAATCCAGGTTGTGACCAGTTGGATATCAGTTCCTTGTTGGGAAAAACATTTATTTTATTCTTTGAATCCTAGTGTCTGCTATACTGCTTGGCATATAATAGATGCTTAATAAATACTTATTAAATATAATATAGTTAACCTACTTTCCTCTGTGATCTTTAAGATTGAATTGACAGGAAATTAGATTAATTCAATAGTTTATGCCATATTTTACATAAAGTTTAAAATAGACGTTTTACTTGAAGGTCACATTACAAAAACATTAAAAGTGACACAACGGAAATAAAACTGTCACTTTGCAGGTGATATGATGATATATTTAGAGAATCCTAAAAAAATCACTCACAAACCTACTGGAAACAATTAATAGCTTTAGAAAACTTGCGTGTATATATATATATATATATATATATGTATATATATATATATACATATATATATATATACACCCTCACACAAATCATTAGCATTTCTCTATATTACTGACAAAGCCCATCATCAAGAGATAGAAAGAGAAATTCCATTTAAAATTACTGTAGACAAAATAAAATACTTGGGGATCTACCTGCCAAGACAAACCCAAGAACTATATGAACACAATTACAAAACACTTCTTACACAAATAAAGTCAGATCTAAATAACTGGAAAATTATCAGTTGCTCATGGATAAGCCATGACAATTTTGCCTAAATTGATCTACTTTTTTCAGTGCCATATCAATCAAACTGCCAAAAAATTATTATATAGAACTAGAAAAAATAATAACAAAATTCATGTGGAAGAACAAAAGGTCAAGAATATCAAGGGAATTAATGAAAAAATTACAAAGGATGGTGGCTTAGCAGTACCAAAAACTATATTATAAAGCAGCAGTCATCAAAACCATTTGGTAGTGACTAAGAAATAGAATGGTGGATCAGTGGAATAGACTAGATACACACAACACAATAAGCGAAATTTATAGTAATCTAGCATTTGATAAACCCTCAAACTCCAGCTTCTGGAATAAGAACTCACTATTTGACAAAAATTGCTGAGAAAACTGGAAAATAATGTCAGAAACTTCATAAACTTACATATCACACCCCATACCAAAATAAGGTTAAAATAGGTACATGATTTGGCCATAAAGCATGATATGACAAACAAATTAGATGCACAAGGGACAATCTTTGGAGAAGGGAAGAATTTATGACCAAAGAAGAACTAGAGAACACTATAAAAGGCAGAATAGACAATTTTGATTACATTAAATTAAAAAGGTTTTGCACAAACAAAACCAACAGAAACAAAATTAAAAGGGAAGTACAAAGCTGGGAAAAAATCTTTACAGCCAGTGTTTCTGATAAAGATCTCATTTCTAAAATATATAAAGAACAGTGTCAAATTTGGAAGAATACAATTCATTCCCCAATTGATAAATGGTTAAAGGATATGAACAAATAATTTTCAGATGATGAAATTACAGCCATCTATAATTATATGAAAAGTTCTTTAAATCACTATTAATTAGAGAAATGCAAATTAAAACAACTCTGAGGTACCACTTCACACCTCTTAGATTGGCTATGATGACAGGAAAAGATGATAAATATTGGAGGGAATGTGGGAAAACTGGGACTAATGCATCGTTGGTAGAGTAGTGAAATGATCCAACCATTCTGGAAAGCATTCTGGAATTATGCCCAAAGGACTATAAAACTGTGCATACTCTTTGACCAGCAGTGCCATTACTAGGTCTGTATCCCAAGGAAATCTTAAAGGAGGAAAAAGGACCCACATGTGCAAAAAGGTTGTAGCAAAGAATTAGAAAATGAGTAGACGCCTGTCAGTTGGGGAATGATTGAACAATTTGTGGTACATGAAGATAATGGAATATTATTGTTCTATAAAAATGATGAACAAGCTGATTTTAGAAAGGCCTGGAAAGATTTACATGAACTGAACTGATGCTGAGCAAAACAAGCAGAATCAGGAATACTTTGTACATAACAGCAAAAATATGTGATGATCACCTATGAAGACAAGAGATAGAAATTTGATTCCTGGCTCTACCACATACTAGTCATATGACCTTGAGCAGGTAATTTAACTTCTTTGAATTTCAGGTTCCTCCTCTATTTATTGAAGGGGCTAGACTAGATGACCAATAAGTTCCCTTCCAGCTCTAAATGTGTGATTCTATTGTCTGTTGAGGGTCTAATACCTAAGATACGTAAGGAGCTAAATATATAAGACCAAGAGCCATTCTCCATAAATGGACAAAACATTTGATTGAACAATCCTCTGAAGAAAAATTACAAGTAATCAAAATCACATGAGCATAGTATAAGTGAATGAAGAACTGGACTAAGGCAGAAGGACATGGATTCAAGTTCTACCTCTGTTGATATTGACTGTGTGACCCTGGGTAAGTTATTTAACCTCTCAGTTACTGAGGCAACTCTCTGAGACTATGAGGTGTGAAGAATGTGCTTACTTACCTATACTGCCAGACCTCCCTCTTTTGGAGGTTTCCTATAAGTTGGAATCACAGATCTAGTTTCTATGAAAGACATAATGGCACAAGGGAAAGAGCATTGACTGGCTAAAAGACCTGAGTTCAAGTTGCACCTCTGATTCTTACCTATGTAACTTGGAAAAAGTAACTTAGCTTCTCTAGGACTCAGTTTTATTATCTGTAAAATGGAGAGGTTGTACTGGATAGCATCTAAGATGTCTTCCAGATTTCAAGCTCTGGTGCTCTAAGATATCAGAGGAGCTAATAGAGGGGGTGGTAGAGACACAGAATAGATCAGCAATGAGTCTATAGATCAAAATATCACAAATTTTGAGTTGGAAGGAACTTTGTAGATCATCTACTTCAACCTTCTCATTTTGCAGATGAGAAAACTGAGACCCAACAAAGTTGTTACTTGTCCAAACTCACATAAATAGTAAGCAATAGAGCCAAGATTTGAACATAAGTCTTCTGATTTTAAACATGGTCCTCTTTCTGTGTTATACAGAATTTCTCAAAAGTCATTCTTTCATCTCCCTTAATGACTTGTCTTCTCATATTTCCCTCATAAGTTTATTATTGTAAAACAGTGTTGTTTGGAATTGTTTGGAAGCAAAAGCTGTTCACCAACAAATGGATTAGAGACATCCCTCAAAGGGGATCTTATCCTACCCTTGTGTACACTGATCATAAAAATCTGGAGAACCTTCTGATTACTTGGCAGCTAAATATACTCCATATTTTATACTAGCCCTTATCTTAAATAGCTTTAACTCCATCTTAATTTGTTTCCCTGGAAATTACAGTCTATTAGTAGATACATTTTTTATAAAAACCGAAGTTTGGAAATCAAAAACATCAATAACTCCAGCAGCCCGTTTATAGGCCATATATTATTCAGTTATGAAGAACAAAACTAATAAGAGTTAATTTAGTAGTGGCGGGCTGCTAAAATACTTGGGTCCAATTATCTGCTCTGATTGAATAGGCACTTGCACAGAAAAAGGAAGAAAAAATTTTAGATGATTCCTTTGGTCCTTTAAAATATTTCAATACATTGAAAGATTATTTACATATAACTTTTCAATAAGTACTCACTCAACAAATACTTATGAAAAGCAACAATTTCACACAGTAGTTTATCACAATGATTGACCATTAAAGCTTAACAAAGGACTGCATACTAGATATTGTTTCCCCCACCAGACTGTGACTTTTTTGAGCACAGGAACAGTTTTTACATCTTTTTTGACCTGCTGAAGAATTTCTATAACCAAATTAATGAAATAAACATAAAGGTAATAAATTGTGAAAACATTTGTGAAAAATATGACATTAAAAACTTGAAGGTACTTAAATTTAAAATATATGAGGAACTGTTAATGGATATCTGTTATAAACAATAAATGGTTGAAGAAGATGACCAATTTCTAAATGAGAAAACATTAATACTCACTTTAAAATGCTCAAGTTTACTAAAGCAAAGACACATATACATTTAAATAGTTCTCAGGTACTGCATCACACCCTTAATCTTGGAAAAAATGATTAAAAGTAATGAAACTCAATGTTGGTGAGGCTGTGGAGAAACTGGTATCACTGGTCTTATTGAAAACGTGTAGAAATTTTTGTTCATCAAACTGGCTATACTCAGGAAAGGTAACAAAAAAATAATCATACCCTTTAACCTAGAAATTTCATTATTGGAAATATATGTGAAGAATATTAACAAAGACAGACAAAAAGAACAATTCAAAGATTTTCTATAGAATCATTATATTCAATGAAAAACAAAAACAGAAGACATATAACAACAAAACTGGAAGCAATCTAAATGTTTAACATTATTGCATAATAATGACTATGCAAATCATGTCACATTAATATAATGGAATAAAAAATTTCACGAAAAATGAGAACTATAAGGAATACAAGGAATCTGAAAAAGTTAGCAAAATAATGTAAAGCAAAAAAAGAAGCAGCAGCAAAACTGGAATAATAGAACATACCTTAATTATTATATATTTATATAAAAGGATATATGTGTATATGTATATATATATGTGTACATACACATATAAAAAGAAAAGCAAATGAGAAAGACTGGACAAAAGTAACAAAGCAGATCTAGAGGTTATCATTGATATATTTATGCATTGAAATTAATTGATTTAACTCTAGACAGGTGTCACAAAAAATCCTTAAGAGCCTAAAAATGCACTAAAACTTGTAGTTTAATAGTTCTTTAGCACTACTTCTTTATTGTTATTTTCTAAGTGGCTATGTTGATATTCAGTAATATTTTAAATAACCATTTAATTAAGATGTAATATTGGAAAATATTTGCTTTGTGAAGAGGTAAAGCAGGGATAATAAAGCTCACTTTTTTTTGGGAAAAGGAAACACATATATAAAAGAAAGTCACAAGAATAAGTAATAGAGAATAAATACAAAAGCATGGCATGGTCTTAGCATGAACTGAGGTAGTACAGTGGATTGAGGGCCAGGCCAAGAGTCAGGAGGGCTTATCTTCTTGAATTAAAATCTGGCCTCAAATGCTTTCTAGCTGACCCCTGAGCAGGTAAACCACATTAGTATCTTTTGCAGAATGCCTCAAATGGGGATAAAGAAAAATCAGATATAAGTGATCAAATAGCAATAGACTGGCAAAGAATCCTTAAGAAGAAATAGAAGGCTTTGTTTTTCTTTTTAAACAAAAAAAAAAACCTCATATTGGATAAAATTGAGGATCAGAGAAAAGATAGGTTTGTTGCTTATTGAAGAAGTGCTATCATAATGGGTGATGGTGATAAAGTCAAACTAATAAACTTATTTTGTTGCTGTATTCTTTCCTAAGTTAAATAATCTTTTTTTGGTATAATAAAAGATAAAATAATGACTAAAATGCTCAATAGGAAGCAGAAATCCAAAATAAGTAATAAAAGTGGAAAGAGCATTGGAATTAGAATGAAAAGAACAAGATCTAGATCTTGGTTCTGCTACTATTTGACTGTTGTTCAGCCGTGTCCAGATTTGTGACTTCATTTGGGGTTTTCTTGGCAAAGACACTGGAGTGGTTTGCCATTTCCTTCTACAACTTATTTTGCAGTTGAAGAAAGTGAGGCAAACAGGGTTAAATGACTCGCCCAGGGTCATACAGTTAATAAGTATCCAAGGCCAGATTTGAATTCAGGAAGATGAGTTTCTGACTCTAAGTCCAGTACTTTTATCTACTGCATTACATTTAAACTCTTTCTCTAAGTCTCAGTTTTCACCTCTGTAAAATAAATATAAAAATGTGACACTAGCCTCATAGGTTTATTGTGAGGTAAAAAACAAAAAAAAACAATTTTAACTTCTACATAAATATAAAAATTACCTTACAACTGAATATTCATAGAATAGCTAATGAGCTGAACAGGGGGAGATTCTGCTCAAAACCACTATCAGATAGATTTCTATTGGTGATTCGGTTGGCTATGTTCTTGCCTAAAAACCTGATCCATTCTTTGCTGTTCCTTTCTCTGACTTTGAATTCCTGTGCTCTTGAGTTCACCATTAATTTTGTGTCCAATCCCCCCATTATTTTTATGATAGGACTCCAGATGTCATCCCACTCTAAATTGTTCCTTTTTCAAGGGTTCTCTTTTGAGTTCTTGAGTCTGAATAGTGTGGCTTAATAAGGAGGACCTGACAGAAAGCACAAGATAAAGTCTTTTCTTTCAACATGCTTCCAATCTATTTGGAAGAACTGGGTTCAGAAAAAAATAATTTAAGACAAATAACAGAAAGCATATCTTAGATTATATTTGTGTTGTTACACAACAACAGTAACAGCAAAAAACAACTAACATTTATGTGGTGCCTGTTATCTGCTAGTCACTGTGGTAAGTGATTTACAAATATTGTCTTATTTGATTTTTACAATAACTTGGGGCAGTAGGTGTTGTCAGTATCCCCATTTTACAAATGAGGAAACTGAGGCAAACAGAGATTAAAACTTACCAAACTCATACAGCTAGTAAATGTCTGAGGCTAGATTTTAACTCGGGTCTTTCTGGCTCCAGATCCAGAATTTTATCCAAAGCACTACCACCTGCTTACAAAAGCTGAGCTTTTCACTCTCTGGGTGCAGCAAGAAAGAATTCTAGCTAGGAAGAACAGCAGCAAGAAATTTTACGTGAAACCTATTTTGCAAAGGAAGGCACAGCTATGATTTTGCCATCACCATTGACTCAGTTTGAATAAGTAAGATTTTATCCTTTGGACATAAATATCTGTGCAACAAAACATTAAGTAAGCTTAGGACCTTGTTATGAACAATGAGTTCAATATTTACACAGTGTGATGAATTTTCCAATCATATTTTCATTTTCACCTGAACAATAAATGACTTTTACTTTAATTTGAGGAGAGTACTTTGGCTGAAACAGAAGTATAACCAGTCTTAAAAATGAAAAATAATTTAAGAATTTTTTCTGGTCACTGATTGACCAGTGGAAGTGGAATTACCTGAACCATTTGTTCAAGTGTGTGTAATTGTGGGAAATTGAATGAACTTCTAATAGAGCAGGCAGGCAAGAAGAAGTAGTCTGCTGAAAGGTTTTGTAGTTAGAACTCAGAATGAATTAGGAATTCAGTTGCTCTAGCTGAAAGGTTTACAATCTTAAACTTGGTCTGCAACTTTCCATGATCCCTTTCCACAAGACTGGCCCCACTTTTAGACAGGGCCTAAATAAGTAGTTGCTCCTTATATCTATGTAGAATATGGCCAATCTGAATTCTATATGATAAAGTTCAATATTTAAAGATTTTTTTTGCCAATTATTCCCTCTTTTTTCCTTCCAATCACAGTAGGAGAGGTAGAGGTCTTGATGGTAAAAGCTAAATATACACTCATTCTTTTCCAGGTTAGACTCTCTCTCTTCCAGTCAATCCTTCAATGTTAAGTAAGAGCAAAATCTCTAATCAATCGACTAATCAGCTTCTGTAATTCAAATGCTTAAGATCATAGATACAGAGCTGAAAGGGACATTTGCCCGAAGTCATGCAGGTAGTAAGTGACAGTGCTCCCTCTTAGTCTGACTTCATCCTTTCTTCCTAGACTTATTATCACTCTTCTTCCTCTACTTTACATTTCAACATCACAAGACTAATTGCCATTCCATCCCTGGTACTTATAATTTTCTATAGGCATTCTTGGAATGCCTCCTTTCTCCTCTTCACCTCTTAGAATTCCTATTTTACTTCAAGGTACAGATTATGTGTCCCCCTGCTATAGAAAATTGTCACTAGTACTTTCTCTATCCTCAAATTATCCTTTATTTATTTATCTCATTACATATTTTATCTTTTAATTGAATATAAATTTTTTGAAGCAGGGGTTATTTCTCACCTTTGCTTTTATATTTTCATTACCTAGTTAATACCTTTCATAGATTAGGCACTGATAAATTCTTATTGAATTAATTCGGACTGAATCTTCAGTTCCTGAAATTTGTTGAAGGTAAATTGTTCAAGAAACTTTGATATGCTTGAGGAAAAAGGCAAATGCCATAGGGTTAGGGAGAGAAATTCTGTCATCTGCCTATTGTATCCTTGTCTTTTAGTATAAATATCTTCCATGTAATACATTTATTGCAGACTGCCTGTACACCAGATTAAATATATATTTATTTAATTACAAATATATTTAAAATTAAATATAAATATATTTGAAATTGAACACATATTTAAGCATAATATATTTAAACATAAATATACATTTCATAGGTTATATATAAACACATGCTACTTATATTTCTTGCTTTCTTTCTTCTTTCCTTCCTTGCTTCCTTCCTTCCTTCCTTCCTTCTTCCTTCCTTCTTCCTTCCTTCCTTCCTCCCTCCCTTCTTCCCTCCCTCCCTCCCTCCCTTCCTTCCTTCCTTCCTTCCTTCCTTCCTTCCTTCCTTCCTTCCT
>JAJPUD010014607.1:0-15563 GCA_023553655.1 Myrmecobius fasciatus
AGGCAGTTAGTGAAATTTACGGTCTCAGGAAGCATTTTGATTTCATATTATTACATATCTTATAACCGTGCTATAATAATTATTGTTTGTGATATGTTCATGATTTTTAAAAAATAATTATTAAACTTTTTAACTGTTATTGCATCAACATGAGAAATAACAACCATAACAATATCTAGGCCTGGGAATTAGCAAAACTTGCTATCATAGGGGGAATCTTTTGGGATCTGAATTTGATATTGTTTCATATTATATAGACATCCTATAATGATTAATGTTTAATCATTGTTTCATTTTAATAATAATGTTTTTTTTATAGACCGGTTAAACTTTTTCATTTACATTTAATGCATCAAAATAATGGAAGACCTAATAACTGTACCTAGTCCCTGCGATTAATGAAACTAGTTGTCTTACTTAGGATACCATGGAGCTCTAATTTCATACTATAGCATATTATATGCACATAATGCAATGAATATTTTGTGATATTATAAATGCTTTTTTACGTTAATAATAATGACTTTTTAAAGACCTGTTAAACCATGAGAAAATAATAAGAAGAATATGTAGGTCTAGTGATTAATGTAAACTTCTGTAAAAGGCGGGACTTTTGGGGATTTTAATTTGATGTTATTTCCTAACTCCATCTAGGCCTGGTGATTAGTGAATCTAGGTGTCTGAAGAAGGATCATTTAGGATTTGTTTCATAATCCATATGACATATACATATAGTAATTATTGTTTGTGATAATTTAATTGTTTCATTTTGATGATATTGGTTCCTTTTTAGAAACCTGTTAAATATGTTTATAAATGGTTATTGCATCAAGAAGGGAGAATAATGATAATAATAAGTGTATCGTGGCCTATTCATTCCATAGACATTCTCTAATGAATATTGTTTGTGATAATTTATTGGTTGTCTTATTTTAATCATAATGATACTTTTTTGAAGATCTGTTAAACTTTTTGATTAATTGTTATTGAATCAACAAGAGAAATAATAATCATAAAAGCATTTAGGTCTGGTGATTATTGAAGTTTACTGTCAGATTTAGTATCTTTTGGGATTCTAATTTGATATTATTTGATATTATATTATATTATAATATGTTGTGTATATATTGAATTATTATAATATGGTATATTATATTATGTATATACGTAAAGAATATTGCTTTTCATAATTAATGGTTATTTTATTTTAGTAATGATTCTTTTTTAAAGACCTGTTAAATGTTTTCCTTAAGTGTTACTGCATCAACACTAGAAATTATAGGAATAACAGTATCTAGGCCTGGTGATTATTGAAACTTGCTGTCAGAAGTAGGATCTTTTTAAATTTCTATTTACTATTATTTCATATTATATGGACATAGTATAGAAATTATTGTCTGAGATAATTTAATGGTTGTTTTATTTTACTAATATTGATTCTTTTTTAAAGACCTGTTAAACACTTTCATAACCTGTTATTATATCAACATGAGAAGAGTAATAATTACTGTATCTAGTCCTGGTGATGATCTTTTCGAATTTTAATTTGATATTTTTTCATATGATATACAAAAATTATAATAATTATTGTTTGTGATAATTTAATTGTTTTATTTTGATAACAATGTTCCTTTTTAGAAACTTCTTAAAATCTTTTATAAATGGTTATTGCATCAACAAGTAAGAAACAATAATAACTTTATTTTGGCCTACTGATTATTAAAACCCATAATTTCTGGTAGCACGCCTTGAGCTTCTAATCTCATATTATTTTATATTATGTCAATATTATATAATGAATATTGTTTGTGATACTTTATTGATTGTTTTATATAAGGAGGATTTTTTTGAGGACCTGTTAAGCTATTTGAGTAACAGTTATTGCATTAACATGAAAAATAATAAAAGCATCTAGGCCTGATGATTATTGAAACTTTTGAGATTCTAATACAATATTATTTCATATTATAAAGAGATGTCATAATTAATGGTGGTTGTATTTTAATAATAATGATTCTTTTTTGAAGACTTGTTTATGAATCAAAATAAGGGAAAATAATAATTTTATCTAGACCTGCAGAATAGTGAAAATAGCTGTCTGAGACAGGACCTTGTGGCTTTCCAATTTCATATTATTCTATAACATTGTAATAAATACTATTTGCGATCTGTTAAGGGTTGTTTTATTTTAATTATTATGATTTCTTTTAAAAGCCTGTTAAATTTTTTGTATTAACAATTATAGCATCAACGTGAGAGAAATAACTGGATCTAGCCCTGGTGATTAAGCAAACTTGGTATTTGATATAGGATCTTTTGGGAATTTAATTTGATATTATTTCATATTATATAGAAATAGTATAATGACTATTATTTCTTTTTTTAATAAAGCTTTTTTTACAAAACATATGAGTGATTTTTCTACATTGACCTTTGCAAAAACTTTTTTTCCCAAGCTTTTCCCCTCCTTCCCCCCACCCCTCACCCCTAGATGACAGGTAATCTAATACATGCTAAATAGGATAAATTATATGACAAATACAATACATGTATACATATCTATACAGTTATCTTACTGCACAAGAAACATCAGATCTAGAAAGAGAAGAAGAAAAAAAAACAACCTAAGAAGGAAAACAAAATGCATGGAAATATTCATAGAAAGCGTTAAAATGCTGTGTTGTGGTCCACACTCAGTTCCCACAGGCCTCTCTCTGGATGTATATGACTATCTTCATCACTGAACAACTGGTTTGAATCACATCACTGTTGAAGAGAACCATGTCCATCAAAATTGATCATCGTATAGTCTTGTTGCTGTGTATAATGTTCTCCTGGTTCTGCTGATTTCACTCAGCATCAGTTCATGCAAGTCTCTCCAGGCCTCTCTGAAGTCCTCCTGTTGGGAAAATTGGAAACTGGTATGGAAGAAATTAGGGCTTGACCTACACCTAACACCACATACCAAGCTAAGATCTAATTCGGTTCATGATTTAGACATAAAGAGTGATAATTACAAGCAGATTAAAGAAACATAGGATAGTTTACCTCTCAGATCTGTGGAAAAGGAATGGATTTGTGTCCATAGAAGAATTAGAATTCATAACTGAACACTAGATAGATAATTTTGATTATATTAAGTTACAAAGATTTTGTACAAACAAAACTAATGCAGACAAGATCGAAAGGGAAGCAATAAAGTGAGAAATCATTTTCACATTCAAAGGTTCTGATGAAGGCCTCATTTCTAAAATACATAGAGAATTAACTCAAATTTTTAAGAATTCAAAACATTCTCCCATTGATAAATGGTCAAGGGATATGAACAGACAATTTTCAGATAATGAAATTAAAACTATTTGTAGTCATATGAAAAGGTGCTCCAAATCACTATTGATCAGAAAAATGCAAATGAAGACATCTCTGATGTACCACTACACACATCTCAGATTGGCTAAGATGACAGGAAAAGAAAATGGTGAATGTTGGAGGGGATGTGGGAAAACTGGGACACTGATACATCGCTGGTGGAACTGTGAACGGATCCAACCATTCTGGAGAGCAATTTGGAACTATGCTCAAAAAGTGATCAAACTGTGCATACCCTTTGACCCAGCAGTGTTCTATTGGGCTTATATCCCAAAGAGATCTTTAAGGAGGTAAAGAGCCCCACATGTGCAGAAATGTTTGTGGCAGCCCTTTTTGTAATGGCTAGAACCTGGAAACTGAATCGTTGCCCATCAGTTGGAGAATGACTGAATAAATTATGGTATATTAATGTCATGGAATATTATTGGTCTGTCAGAAACGACCAACAAGATAATTTCAGAGAGGTCTGGAGAGACCTACATGAACTGATACTGAGCGAAATGGGAAGAACAAGGAGATCATTATACAAAGCAACAACACTATATGATGCTCAATTCTGATGGACATGGTTCTCTTCAACAATGAGGTGATTCAAACCAGTTCCCATTGTTTAGTGATGAAGAAAGTTATATGCATCCAGAGAGAGGCCTGGGGGAACTGATTGTGGACAAGAACATAACATTTTAACACTTTCTGTGAATGTTTGCTTGCATTTTGTTTTCCTTCTTAGATTGTTTTTTTTTCTTCTTTCTAGATCCGATTTTTCTTGTGCAGCAAGATAACTCTATAGAGATATATGCATATATTGGATTTATCATATATTTTAACATATTTAGCATGTATTAGACTACCTGCCATCTTGGGGAGAGGGTGGGTGGAAGGAGTGAACAATTTGCAATAGAAAATTTTGCAAAGGTTAATGGAGAAAAAATACTCATATGTTCTGTAAATAAAAAGCTTTAATAAAAAAAATTAAAAAGACAATTAGAGAGTAATAGAAAATTAGAGAAACCAGAGAAAACTAATATGAACTTATGGAAAGTGAAGTATGTAGAATGAAGAGAAATGTTTAGAAAGTAACAACAATATTGTAAGGATGATCAATTATGAAAGACATACCTATTCTGATAAAAAGAGTGATCCAAGACAATTTCCAAGGACCCATGATGAAAAATGTTATGCACTTCTAGACAGAGAACTGAGCAATCTGAATGCAGATTAAAACATGCTTTTAAAAAGCCAAAAAAAAATAAAAATAGAAAAGAATAGAGTATAATTATTTTTGCTTTTAGAGAAGTCATATGATATTTTTAAAAAATCCCTCTACTTTGTAGGAGAGTTTTTTTTAACATAAAAGTATTATATTTTCTTAAGTTTCTTTTCCCATCTATTGAAATAACCATGTAGTTTCTAATATTTTGGTTTTTCAAAGTATGCTAATGTTTCCTTGATTTTAAACCATTCTTGCATCTCTCTTATACCTTATATTGTCATAATAAATGATCCCTAAGATAAATCATTGCATTCTGTATAATCAGATTTTGTTTAAAAAGTTTGAGACTGGAGCAGAGCCAAGATGGCGAACTGCAGACATCATTCTCTGAGAGCTCCTCAGATCTTCCCTCAGACATAGAACAAATTGAGTCTCTGAACTGGTTTTGGAGTGAGGGCTCCATCAAACACTTGGACTACAACACACTTCTATCAAAAATCTATTTTGAAAGAACTCTGGAGCAGGTCAGTTTCAGACAGGCAGGGGATAAGCAGTTTGCCGCCTTCAGTCGCCAGCGTTCAGATGCCAGGGCACAGATGGGACACAAGTCCAGGACTGGGATGGAGCAGCAGATTTTAGGTACCCAGGAAGTCCCTCGGAGACACTTGGGCCACTTTGCTCTGCTTGCAGGAAGGTGCTTTGGCAGATCTGCCTTTGGTAAAGGGTGGAATGAGAGCAGCTGAAAACATGGTCCTAGTGCGGATCTAGCCCAAACAGCCCCGCACCAGAAGTCAACTCAGCAAACTGCCCCAGGGCAAATTGAAACGGCTGCAGAATTCCCTGCTTTGAATTAGACCTCAAAATCAAAAACATGAGTAAGAAGCAGAAGAGAGCTCTCACTATAGAAAGATTTTACAGAGAGAAATAAGGGTAGACCCCAGATTCTGAGGTTCCTAAAGGGAATGCAACACCAGAGGAAGCCACAAAGGCAGACATGAGCTGGTCCCCATTTCACAAGGCTTTCCTGGAAGATTGCCTAAAGAATCTCAAAAGAGATTTAGAAGAAAAATGGGGAAATGAATTGAGATCAGTGCAAGAAGGAAATAATGCCCTGCAACAGAGATGTGAAAAACTGAAAAACAAGATTGGTGAAATGGAAAAAATCATCAATACAATGGAAATAAAAATGGTGAATTGGAAAAAAGACAACAATTCACTGAAAAACAAAATTGTTGAATTGGAAAAATACAACAATTCACTGAAAAATAAAATTGACAAATTGGAAAAAGAATGCAATGAACAAAAAAATTCAATTAGCCAGTTAGAAAAGGAGCTAAAAAAGATAACCGAAGGAAATAATACTTTAAAATTTAAAATTGAATAAATAAAAGTGAATAACTCAATAAGACTTCAAGAATCAAAAAAAAAAAAAACAAAAAAATGAAAAAGTTGAAGAAAATACAAAATATCTCCTAGGAAAAACAACTGACTTGGAAAACAGATCCAGGAGAGACAGTCTAAGGATTATTGGACTCCCTGAAAGCCATGATGAAAAAAAGAACCTTGATGCTATCTTCCAGGAAATCATGAAAGAGAATTGCCCTGATGTTTTAGAATCAGAAGGCAAAATTGGCATTGAAAGAATTCACCTCCTGAAAGAGACCCCAAAATTAAAACCCCAAGGAATATAGTGGCCAAATTTCAGGACTACCGTACCAAGGAAAGGATATTGCAAGCAGCTAGAAAGAAGCAGTTCAAATACGGAGAAATTGTACTTAGAATTACACAAGATCTGTCAGCTTCCACATTAAAGGATCAAAGGGCCTGGAATCAAATATTCTGAAAGGCAAAAGAACTTGGATTACAGCCAAGAATAAGTTACCCAGCTAGAATGAGCATCATCTTCCAGGGAAGAAGATGGTCATTCAATGATAGAGGAGAATTTCACCTATTTCTAATGAAAAGACCAGATCTAAAAAAAAATTGACCTCCAAACACAGAAGTCAAGAGAAGTATAAAAATGTAAAAAGGAAAGAACTCTTGAGAACTATATTTCTACTATGGGTATCCTTAAAGATGAGGGTATAATTTGCTTTTACTTTGATAATAATGGAAAAGAAATTAGAAGTGGAAGGGATATCACACTGTTTAAAAAAAGGGAAAGGAGGTAAAATAAAGGGAAAAAAAGGAGGAAATATAAGGCAAAATCTCATGAAGAGACATAGAAAATGTAATATAATTGAGGGAAAGAAGGGAGGGCGATGAGTATTGTGTAAATCTTACTCTCATTAGATTGGGCACTAAAAGAGTATATCAGACACATTTAGCTTCATAGAAACACTTGGCCCTCCTTATAGAGAAGTAGGAGGGAAAGGAGGAAAAGAAAGCGATAAACTAATAAAAGGATTACTGTAAAGGTGTAAAAAAAAAAGGGAGGGATTCTAAGGGGGGAAGACTGTTAGAGGGAGGTGGTCATCAAAAACAAAATACTGGGGAGGGGTGAAGGGAGAAAGGGGAAAAAGAAGAGAAAAACACAACTTTGGGTAAATAAGATGGCAGGAAATACAGATATAGTTATTTTAACTGTGAATGTGAATGGGATGAACTCTCCCATAAAACAGAAGTGGATAGCAGACTGGATTAAAAGCCAGAATCCTACAATATGCTGTTTACAAGAAACACATCTAAAACACAGAGAAACATACAGAGTGAAGGTAAAGTACTGGAGCTGAATCTTTTATGCTTCAGCTGAACAAAAAAAGCAGGGGTAGCAATCCTAATCCCAGATCAAGTGAAAGCAAAAAGAGATCGAATTAAAAGTGATAAGGAAGGAAATTATGTTTCACTAAAAAGTACCATAGACAATGAAGCGGTATCAATACTAAACATATATGCACCAAGTGGTATAGCATCCAAATTCCTAGAGGAGAAACTAACAGAAATGCAAGGAGAAATAATCAGTAATACTATACTAGTGGGGGATCTCAACCTTGCTTTCTCAGAATTAGATAAATCAAACCACAAAATAAATAAGAAAGAAGTTAGGGAAGTAAACAAAAGGTTAGAAAAGTTAGGTATGATAGATCTCTGCAGGAAATTGAATGGCGATAGAAGGGAGTATACTTTTTTCTTAGGGGTTCATGGAATTTATATGAAAATTGATCATGTGTTAGGGCATAAAAACCTCAAAATCAAATGCAGAAAAGCAGAAATAGTAAATGCATCCTTTTCCGATCATGATGTAATAAAACTCATTTGGAATATAAGGCCAGGAGAAAACAGACCAAAATTTAATTGGAAATTAAATAATCTAATCCTGAAGAATGAATGGGTGAAAGAGCAAATTACAGACACAATCGATAATTTCATCCAGGAGAATGGCAATAATGAGACACCATACCCAAATTTGTGGGATACGGCCAAAGCGGTTATAAGGGGTAACTTTATATCTCTAGATGCTTAC
Source organism: Myrmecobius fasciatus (assembly GCA_023553655.1). Taxonomy (NCBI): domain Eukaryota; kingdom Metazoa; phylum Chordata; class Mammalia; order Dasyuromorphia; family Myrmecobiidae; genus Myrmecobius; species Myrmecobius fasciatus. The sequence goes on from JAJPUD010014607.1 coordinate 8,046, forward strand.
TTGCATAAAATAGAGAAACAGAAGATCAATTAATTGGGCTTACAATTAAAAAAGATAGACAAACAGCAAATTAAAAACCCTCAATTAAATACGAAATTGGAAATATTAAAAATAAAAGAGGAACTTAATAAAATTGAAAATAAGAAAACTATTGAATTAATAAATAAAAGCAAAAGTTGGTTTTATGAAAGAAACAACAAAACAGATAAGCCTTTTGTTAATTTGATAAGAAAAATGAAAGAGGAAAATCAAATTGTTAGTCTCAAAAATGATAAGTGAGAACTTTCCTCCAATGAAGAGGAAATTAGAATAATAATTAGGAGTTACTTTGCCCAAACTTATGCCAATAATAATCTAAATGAAATGGAGGAATATCTACAAAAATATATATTTCAGAGGGTTAACAGAAGAGGAAATTAATTAAATAGCCCCATTTTAGAAAAAGAAATAGAACAAGCTATTAATCAACTCCCCAAGAAAAAATCTATAGGGCCAGATGGTTTTACATGTGAATTCTACAAAACATTCAAAGAACAATTAATTCCAATACTATACAAACTATTTGAAAAAATAGGGATAGAAGGTATACTATTACATTCCTTCTATGAGACCAATATGGTGCTGATAGATAAACCAGGTAGGGTGAAAGCAGAGAAAGAAGATGATAGACCAATATCCCTAATGAATATTGATGCAAAAATTTTAAATAAGATATTAGCAATGAGATGAGAGAAAGTCATTGCCAGGATAGTACACCATGACCAAGTAGGATTTATTCCAGGAATGCAGGGCTGGTTCAATATCAGGAAAACTATCAGCATAATCAATTATATTAATAGCCAAACTAACAAAAACCATATGATAATCTCAATAGATGCAGAAAAAGCATTTGATAAAATCCAATACCCATTCCTATTAACAACAGTAGAGAGTATAGGAATAAATAGGCTTTTCCTTAAAATTATTAGTAGCATCTACTTAAAACCATCAGTAAGCATTGTATGGAATGGAGACAAACTAAAACCATTCCCAATAAGATCAGGAGTGAAACAAGGCTGCCCACTGTCACCATTACTATTTAATATTGTATTAGAAATGCTAGCTTTGGCAATAAGATAAGAAAAAGAGATAAAAGGTATTAGAATAGGTAATGAAGAAACCAAATTATCATCTTTGCAGATGACATGATTGTATACTTAGAGAACCCTAGAGACTCAACTAAAAAACTACTAGAAACAATTCACAACTTTAGCAAAGTTGCAGGATTCAAAATAAATCCACATAAATCATCAGCATTCTTATATATTACAAACAAAGTTCAGCAGCAAGAGATAGAAAAAGAAATTCCATTCAGAATAACAGATGATAGCATAAAATATTTGGGAATCTATTTGCCAAGAGAATGTCAGAAACTATACGAACTAAACTACAAAACACTTTCCACACAAATAAAATCAGACTTAGTCAATTGGAAAAACATAAAGTGCTCATGGGTAGGCCGAGCAAATATAATAAAAATGGCAATACTACTCAAACTAATTTACTTATTTAGTGCCACACCAATCAAATTCCCAAGAGATTATTTTACAGATCTAGAAAAAAATAGTAGCAAAATTTATTTGGAAGAACAAAAGGTCAAGAATTTCAAGGGAATTAATGAAAAAAAGGCAGATGAAGGTGGTCTTGCTGTACCAGATCTAAAACTGTATTATAAAGCAGCGATCATCAAAACCATTTGGTACTGGCTAAGAAATAGAGCAGTCGATCAGTGGCATAGGATAGGATAACAGGACAATCTAGGTAATAACTTTAGCAATTTAGTGTTTGACAAACCCAAAGACCCCAGCATTTGGAATAAGTACTCACCATTTGGCAAAAACTACTGGAAAAAGTGGAAACTAGTGGGGAAGAAATTAGGGCTTGACCCACACGTAACACTACATACCAAGATAAGATCTAAATGGGTTCATGATTTAGATATAAAGATTGATAATGTAAGCGAATTAGGAAAACATAGGATAGTTTACCTCTCAGATCTGTGGAGATGGAATAAATTTATATCTAAACAAGAACTGGAACTCTTAATTTAACACAAGATAGAAAATTTTGATTATATTAAGTTAAAAAGTTTCTGTAGAAACAAAATTAATGCAGACAAGATTAGGAGGGAAGCATCAAATTGGAAATCATCTTTACATTTAAGGGTTCTGATAAAGGTCTCATCTCTAAAATATATAGACAATTGTCTCATATTTATAAGAATTCAAGCCATTCTCCAATCAGTAAATGGTCAAGGGATATGAACAGACAATTTTCAGATGATGAAATTAAAACTATTTGTAGTCATATGAAAAGGTGCTCCAAATCACTATTGATCAGAGAAATGCAAATTAAGACAACTCTGAGGTACCACTACACACCTGTCAGATTGGCTAAAATGACAGGAAAACATCACGATGTTGGAGGGGATGTGGGAGGGCTGGGACACTAATACATTGTTTGTGGAACTGTGAACGGATCCAGCCATTCTGGAGAGTAATTTGGAACTATGCTCAAAAAGTTATCAAACTGTGCATACCCTTTGACCCTGCAGCATTTCTGTTGGGCTTATATCCCAAAGAGGTCATAAAGGAAGGAAAGGGTCCCACATGTGCAGGAATGTTTGTGGCAGCCCTTTTTGTAGTGGCTAGAAACTGGCAACTGAATGGATGCCCATCAATTGGAGAGTGGCTGAATAAATTATGGTGTATGAATGGCATGGAATATTATTGTTCTGTAAGAAACGACCAGCAGGATGATTTCAGAGAGGCCTGGAGAGACTTGCATGAACTGATGGTGAGGGAAGTGAGCAGAACCAGGAGATCATTATTCATGGCACTAACAATACTATATGATGATCAATTCTGATGGACATGGCTCTCTTCAATAATGAAATGTTTCAAACCAGTTCCAATTGTTCAGTGAAGAAAGCCATATACACCCAGAGAGAGGGATGTGAAATGTGGACCACAACATAACATTTTCATGCTCTCTATTGATGTTTGTTTGCATTTTGTTTCCTTTCTCTGATATGTCTTTTGTGTAGATACGATTTTTCTTGCACAACAATGATAAGTTTGGAAATATGTATACATATATTTGATATGTCAAGTATTTTAACATAATTAACATGTAGTGGATTTCCTGCCATCTAAAAGAGGGGTAGGGACTAGGGGGAAAAATTTTGTAAAAGAAAGCTTTGTAAGGGTCAGTGTTGAAGAATTACACATACATATGTTTTGCAAATAAAATTTTTTAATAAAGGAAAAAAATGAATATTTTACAGTCACTTGTAATGATATCTTTCAGCATTCATTTTTGTAAGATGTTGTGTTCCAAGTTTTTCTCCCTCCTTTCCTTGTTTCCCCCGTCCCCAAAACAGCAGGCGGTCTGATAGAGGTTAAAGATGGACAATCCTCTTAAACATGTTGATATTTGTTGTATTGTAGGAGGAATTTCAGATCAAAAGGGAGAAAATTACAAGAAAGGAAAAGCAAATAAACACACAAACAAAAAATGTGAAAACGGTATGCTTCAATCCACCATCAGCTTCCAGAGTTCTATTGTTGATTTCAGATGAGGATTTTCTATCCCAAGTCTTCTGGAGTTGTATTGGATAGTTGAGAATAGCCAAGTGCATCGGTTGTTCCTCATATAGTCTTGCTGTTACTGTTTTACGGTATTCTCTTGGTTCTGCTCATTTCACTCACTATCAAATAATGGAAGTCTTTCCACGCTTTTCTGAAATCATACTGTTTATAATATCTTATAGAACAATAATATTTCATAATATTTTTCTATAAGAAACGATCAACAAGATGATTTCACAGAGGCCTGGAGAGATTTGCATGAACTGATGCTGAGCAAAATCAGCAGAACCAAAAGGTCACTGTACATGGCAACAATAAGACTATATGATGACCAATTCTGAAGGACATGGTTCTCTTCAACAATGAAATGTTTCAAACCAGGTCCAGTTGTGCAGTGATGAAGAAAGCCATATACACCCAGGGGGAGGCCTGTGGGGTCTGAGTCTGGACCACAACATAGCATTTTCATGCTTTCTATTGATGTTTGCTTGCATTTTGTTTTCCTTCTCAGGTTTTTTTTCCTTATAGATCTGATTTTTCTTGTACAGCAAAATAACTGTATAACTATGCATACAATATTTGATTGGTCAAGTATGTTAACAAAATTAGCATATATGAGACTTCCTTGCATCTAGGTTAGGGGGTGGGGGAAGAAGGGAAAAATTTATAACAGAAAGCTTTGCAAGGGTCAATGATGAAAAATTATCCATGAATATGTTTTGAAAATAAAAAAAAAACTTTAACAAAAAACAACAACAAGAACAACAAAAAATAACAAAGTCTGTTAGGATTGCTTTGGAACCACTGACAAGAATCAAGCCTTTCATAGTTGATCATCGTACATTGTTGCTATTCTTTTGTACAATGCATTTTTGGTGCTCTTTGTTTTGCTCAGTATCAGGTCACGTGAATCCTTTGAAGTCTTTCTAAAATCAGCTTGTTCATGAAAGCTTTTTATGGAACAATAATATTCCATTATCTTCATATACTACAACTTTTTAAGTTTTTTTCCTAATCAATATTGATACAATAAAACTAAAGGAAATAATTGTAAGTATATTACTGAAACATATCATAAAGATCATATCCTTACCTACAAAGAATTTATACCAGGAATAGAGGGCTGGTTCCATATAAGGAAACCATAAGCATCATTGACCAGTTTTATTACAAAAATAACATTATTTCAATAGATGCTAAAAAAAAAAGCTTTTGACAAAACACAATACTCATTTTCCAGTTCTTTGCCACCAAAAGAACTGGTCCAAACATTCTAGTACATGTGGGTGCTTTTCCCTCCATTGTGATTTTTTGGGTATACAGGCCCATTAGTGGCACTGGTGGGTCAATGAATATTCCCAGTTTGATAGCCCTGTGGCCAGTTCCAAATTACTCTCCAAAGTGGTTGGATCATTTCACAACTGCACCAGCAATGCATTAGTGTCCCACTTTTCCCTCATCCCCTCTAACATTTATCACCTTTTCCTGTCATTTTAGCCCATCTGAGAGATATGAAGTGATACCTCAGAGTTGTTTTAATTTTCATTTCTCTAATTAATAATGATTTAGAGCATCTTTTCAGATGACTATAGGTGTTTTTCATTTCGTCATCTGAAAATTGTCCATATCCTTTCACCATTTATCAGTTGGGGAATGACTTATATTGTGATAAATTTGACACAATTCTTTATATAGTTTAGAAAATATACTATCAGAAACACCGGATGTAATGATTTTTTCCAGCTTTGTATTTCCTTTTTAGTCTTCATTCCATTGGTTCTGTCCTGATGGGTATTTACAAAAAATAAATTGTTCATATTGGAAGAAAAGGAAATAGAATACTGAACTATCTCAGGAAAAGAATTTGAACAAGTATAGTTGAACTAAATATAGTTCAATATATAACTAAATATAGTTCAACTAAATATAGTTGAATAAATGAACTCCCAAAGGAGGAAAAAGCAACTCCAAAGACCCAAAAGATTTACAAGTGAATTCAACCAAAGAAAAAAAAATAGCTAACTCTAATACCATATAAGCTATATAAGCTATTTGAGAATAATTGAAAAAGAAGGCATCCTATCAAATGCTTTCTTTGACACAAATGTGATTTTGATATCTAACTAGGGAGAGCCAAAAGAGAGGGAAAAGATTATAGAACAATTTTTCTAATCAATATTGATGCAAAAAATTAAACAAAATACTTGCAAGGACATTTCTGTGACATATCATAAAGAACATATCCCATACCTAAGCAGAACTTATACCCGGAATAGAGCCCTGGTTCCATATAAGGAAACCATAAGCATCATTGACCAGATTTATAACAAAAATAACATTATTTCAATAGATGCTTAAAAAAAGATTTTGACAAAATACTATGCCCATTCCCATGAAAAACACTAGAAAGCATGGGAGTAAATGAAGCTTTTCTAAAATGATTAACAGACTTTTTGTAAAACCAAGACAGTATTATTTTTAATAGGAACAAACTAAAAAGCATATGCAATAAATTTGGGTGCAGCAAAGATTCCCATTACTACATTCTTCAATAGAGCAGTGGAAATTGTAGTTATTACATTAATAGCAGACACAAAAAAAGAAATTGAAGCAATAAAGCATAGTGAAAGAGGAAATAAAAGCATAATAGTTGCAATATATAAAATAAAACTATACAAATCATTGACACTTTTGTGAATTCTGTATTGGGAAAGATAGACAGCAAAGTTCCATTTAAAATAAGTACAGATAGTTTAAAATACTGGGGAACCTACCTGCTAAGACACATGGTAACATATGGACACAATTACAAAATGCACTGTCCACAAGTAAAGGCAGCTCTGAATAATTAGATCTTGGTAGACTAAACAATTATATTAAAAATCAATATATGGGGGGAAGCTAGGTGTCAGAGTAGATAGAGCACCAGCTCTGAAGTCATTAGGACCTGAGTTCAAATATGGCCTTCAACACTTAACACTTTTTAGTTGTGTGACTTTGGGCAAGTTACTTAACCCCAATTGCCTTAGCCAAAAAATGAATATACTTCCAAAATTAATTTCTTTTTTCAGTGTTATATCAAACTTCCAAAATATAATTTTATACAGCTAGGAAACATAATACATGGAAGGATAAAAGTTAGATATTATCAAGGAAATCAATGGAAAAAGCAAAGGAAGGGTTAGGGCTGGCCATACCTGACCTCAAACAATATTGCATAGCCATAACCTGCAAAACAATTTATTACTTGGTAAGAAACAAAATTTTGTCAAGATAACTCACTGGTCATAAAAACATTCTTTTTCTTATTTTTATTCTTTTCCTATTTGTTTAGTATTTTATTTTTCCTCAGTTACAAGTAAAAACAAGTTTTAATATTTGTTTTAAAAACTTTGAGCTCCAAATTCTTTCCCTTCCTCCCTCCCAAAATATTCTTTTCCAACAACCCTAAAGGTGAATCTAGTGCACATCACTACATGGTCAATATTGGAATCAGACTGATCATAAAATCAGGAGCCAAAGGTAGAGACACTACAGTCAGTTAAAACAAAGACCCGGATCTGACTGTGTATCACATCATGAGTTTCTTATTGCAAAATTTAGACTTAAATTGAACAAAGTAGGGAAAGCCAACAGACCATATGGATGTGACCTTAAATAACATCCCTTAGGAATATGAACTGGAGATGAGGAATAGCTTTAAGGGATTAGGTCTTGTAAATGGGGTACTCGAAGATCTACAAACAGTTGTTTGCAATGTTGTACAGGAAGCAGCAGGAAAAAATTGCAAAGAAAAAGAGCAAGAAAGCAAATCACACACACACACACACACACACAGACATACACACACACACACACACACACACACACACACACACACACACACACA